>JAHRHZ010000012.1:79593398-79627703 GCA_024137785.1 Ginglymostoma cirratum
GGTGAGCTTCTCCTTTTAAAAACTTACCTCGTGACGCAGAGTGCACGTCGAGCAGGAGCAGACACGGGACGGTTGAGTAAGTGAAGTAATATATTTGGGCGGTTGCTTTACCCGAAACATTACTAAAGTAGTGTCTCCCACCCATCCTCCTCCTCTAACCAAAAAGGGTCTGAGCGCCGATTTGGTAAGTTACTAGTGTTTTCTTTTCCAATAGTCTGTTTTTTACAATTCAGAACAATGGCAATGGATGCAAGGGCAGTTGCATGCTCCTCCTGTAGGATGTGGGAGGGAAGGGTCACCACTAGTGTCCCTGCTGACTTCATCTGTGAGAGGTGCACCCAACTCCAGCTCCTTGGAAACCGCGTTAGGGATCTGGAGCTGGAGCTGGATGAACTTCGGATCATTCGGGAGGCTGAGGGGGTGACTGAGAGGAGTTACAGGGAGGTAGTCACACCTCAGGTACAGGAAAAAAGTAGATGGGTTACAGTCAGGGGACAGAAAGGGAACAGGCAGACAGTGCGGGGATCCCCTGCGGCCGTTCCCCTCAATAACAGGTATACCGTTTTGGATTCTGTTGAGGGGGACGACTTACCAAGGGTAAGCCATGGGGTACAGGTCTCTGGCGCAGAGTCTGTCCCTGTTGCTCAAAAGGGAAGGGGGAAGAGGAGGAGAGCATTAGTCATTGGGGACTCCATAGTTAGGGGGACAGATAGGAGATTCTGTGGGAACGAGAGAGACTCACGGTTGGTGTGTTGCCTCCCAGGTGCCAGGGTCTGTGATGTCTCGGATCGTGTCTTTGGGGTCCTGAAGGGAGAGGGTGACCAGCCCCAAGTCGTGGTCCACATAGGTACTGATGACAAAGGTAGAAAGAGGGATAGGGAGAGAAGGCAGGATTTCAGGGAGCTAGGGTGGAAGCTGAGAGCCAGAACAAACAGAGTTGTTCTCCCTGGTTTGTCACCCGTGCCACGTGATAGCCAGGCAAAGAACAGGGAGAGATATCAGCTGAACACGTGGCTGTAGGGATGGTGCAGGAGGGAGGGTTTCAGGTATATGGATAACTGGGGCTCATTCTGGGGAAGGTGGGACCTTTACAAACAGGACGGTCTTCACTTGAACCAGAGGGGTACTAATATCCTGGGTGGGAAATTTGCTATTGCTATTCGGGTGGATCTAAACTAGCTCAGCAGGGGCATGGGAACCTGTGGTGTAGTTCCAGTATGCAGGAGGATGAGAGTACAGAGGACATGGACAGGATTTCACCATCACAGGAGTGTGCTGGCAGACAGCAAGCTGGTTTGAAGTGTGTCTACTTCAACGCCAGGAGTATCCAGAATAAGGTAGGCGAGCTTGGAACATGGATAGGTACCTGGGACTTCAATGTTGTGGCCATTTTGGATACGTGGATAGAGCAGGGTCAGGAATGGATGTTGCAGGTTCCAGGGTTTAGATCTTTCATAAAGATCAGGGAAGGTGGTAAAAGAGGGGGAGGTGTAGCTTTGTTAGTCAAGGACAGTATAACGGTGGCTGAAAGAACTTTTGACGAGGACTCGTCTACTGAGGTGGTATGGGCTGAGGTCAGAAACAGGAGAGGAGAGGTCACACTGCTGGGAGTTTTTTATAGGCCTCTGCAAAGTTCCAGGGATGTGGAAGAGAGGATCGGCAAAACAATTCTGGGCAGGAGTGAAAGGAACAAGGTGGTCATTATGGGAGACTTTAACTTCCCCAACATTGACTGGAAATGCTATAACTCTAGTACGTCGGATGGATCGGTTTTTGTCCAATGTGTGCAGGAGGGTTTCCTGACACAGTATGTCAAAGGGCCAACAAGAGGGGAGGCCACACTGGATCTGGTACTTGGTAATGAACCAGGCCAGGTGTTTGATTTGGTGGTAGGTGAGCACTTTAGAGAGAGTGACCATAATTCGGTTACGTTTAGTTTAGGGATAGAAAGGGATAGGAACATGCCACTGGGCAAGAGTTATAGATGGGGGAAAGGCAATTATAATGCGATTAGGCAAGACTTAGGAGGGATAGAATGGGGTAGCAAAATGCAGGGGATGGGGACAATCGAAATGTGGAGCTGGTTTAAGGAACAGATATTGCGTGTCCTTGATAGGTATGTCCCTGTCAGGCAGGGAGGAAGTGATAAGGTAAGGGAACCCTGGTTTACAAAAGAAATTGTATCTCTTGTTAAGCGGAAGAGGGAGGCTGATGTGACATTGAGACGAGATGGTTCAGATGAGGCGATGGAGAGTTACAGATTAGCTAGGAAGGATTAAAAGAGAGAGTTAAGATGAGCAAGGAGGGGACATGAGCAGTCATTAGCAGGTAGAATTAAGGAGAACCCTAAAGCTTTCTATAGGTATGTGGGGAATAAAAGGATGACTAGGGTAAGAATAGGGCCAGTCAAAGACAGAAGTGGGAAGTTGTGTGTGGACCCTGTGGAGAGGTGCTAAACAAATATTTCTCATCTGTTTTCACTCAGGAAAAGGAGAATATTGTGGAGGAGAAGACTGAGATACGGGCTATTAGACTTGAAAGGATTGAGGTTAGTAAGGAGGAGGTGTTATCAATCCGAGAAGGTGTGAAGGTAGATAAATCCCCTGGGCCGGATGGGATTTTTCCATGGATTCTCTGGGAAGCTAGGGAGGAGATGGCGGAGCCTTTGGCCTTGATCTTTGAGTCGTCATTGGCTACAGGTTTAGTACCAGAGGACTGGAGGATTGCAAATGTTGTGCCCTTGTTCAAGAAGGGCAGTTGAGATGACCCAGGTAATTATAGACCAGTCAGCCTTACATCTGTTGTAGGAAAAGTTTTGGAAAGGATTATAAGAGATAGGATTTATAATCATCTAGCAAGCAACAATTTGATTGGAGATAGTCAACATGGATTCGTCAAGGGCAGGTCGTGTCTCACAAACCTCATTGAGTTTTTTGAGAAGGTGACCAAACATGTGGATGAGGGTAGGGCAGTTAACGTGGTGTACATGGACTTCAGTAAAGCCTTTGATAAGGTTCCACATGGTAGGCTATTGGAGAAAATGCGGAGGCATGGGATTGAGGGAGATTTAGCAATTTGGATTAGAAACTGGCTCTCTGAAAGAAGGCAACGAGTGGTGGTTGATGGAAAATATTCAGCCTGGAGTCCGGTTACTAGTGGTGTGCCACAAGGAGCTGTTTTGGGACCACTGCTGTTTGTCATTTTTATAAATGACTTGGATGCAGGCATAGGTGGATGGGTTAGTAAGTTTGCAGATGACACTAAAGTCGGTGGAGTGGTAGACAGTGTGGAAGAATGTTGCAGGTTGCAGGGAGACTTGGATAAACTGCAGAATTGGGCTGAAAGGTGGCAAATGGAGTTCAATGCAGATAAATGTGAGGTGATTCACTTTGGGAAGAATAATAGGAATGCAGAATACTGAGTCAATGGAAAGATTCTTGGTAGTGTGGACGTGCAGAGGGATCTTGGTGTCCAGGTACATGGATCCCTGAAAGTTGCCACCCAGGTTGATAGTGCTGTTAAGAAGGCATACGGTGTGTTAGGTTTCATTGGTAGAGGGATTGAGTTCCGGAGCCGTGATGTCATGCTGCAACTGTACAAAACGCTAGTGCGGCCTCACTTGGAATATTGCATACAGTTCTGGTCTCCCCATTACAGGAAGGATGTGGAAGCATTGGAAAAGGTGCAGAGGAGATTTACCAGGATGTTGCCTGGTCTGCAGTGAAGGCCTTATGAGGAAAGGCTGAGGGACTTGGGTCTGTTCTCATTGGAGAGAAGAAGGCTAAGAGGGGATTTAATAGAGACATACAAGATGATCAGAGGATTAGATAGGGTGGACAGTGAGAGTCTTTTTCCTAGGATGATGACGTCAGCTTGTACGAGGGGGCATAGCTGCAAATTGAGGGGTGATAGATTTAAGACAGATGTCAGAGGCAGGTTCTTTACTCAGAGAGTGGTAAGGGCGTGGAATGCCCTGCCTGCCAATGTAGTTAACTCAGCCACATTAGGGGCATTTAAACAGTCCTTGGATAAGCATATGGATGATGATGGGATAGTGTAGTGGGATGGGCTTAGATTAGTTCACAGGTCGGCGCAACATCGAGGGCCGAAGGGCCTGTTCTGCGCTGTATTGTTCTATGTTCTATGTTCTCTCTACATATTCTCTCCTCTACCTCCTTCTGACCGGTGGGAGGCCTGTCGTATTGGACATCATTATAATTTCATCTTTCCTATTCCTGATTTCTACCCATATTGTCTTGCTGCATGAGTCCTCTGATGTATCCTCGCTCAGTACAGTTGTGAGATACTCTCTTACCAGTAATCCAACTCCCCCACCCTTTTTGCATCCCTTTCTATCACACCTGAAACATCTAAATCCTGGAAGATTCAGCTGCCAGTGCTGTCCCTCTTTCGGCCAAGTCTCTGTAATCGCAATAGTATCATCGTTCCAAAGCTCCAAGTTCATCTACATTGCATATTATACTTCTCGCATTGAAATACATGCATTTCAGACCACCTCCCTTGCTCTTTTCAGCAGTGTTTCCCTCCTTGTTCTTAATCATGTTTGCCTTGGATTCTCCCTCTCCCTCAACTTCTACTGCCCTACTTTTCAGGTTCCCATCCCATTGCCACACTAGTATAAATGCTCCCCAACCACTCTACCAAGTACACCCCCAAGGACAACAGTTCCGGTCCTGCCCAGGTGTAACCCATCCAGCTTGTACAGGTCCCACCTCCTCTGGAACTGGTCCCAATGCCTGACGAATCTGAAATCCTCCCCCTCACACTATTTTCAGCCATGTGTTCATTCTATATATCTTGCTGTTTCTACTCTGACTAGCTCGTGGCACTGGTAGTAATCCTGAGATAAGGTCCTTTGAGGTCCTACATTTCAACTTTCTTCCTAGTTCTCTAAATTCTCCTTTCAGGACCCCATCCCTCTTTTTATCTACGTCATTAGTACCAATGTGTACCACAACCACTGGCTGTTTGCTCTCCCCCTCCAGAATGTCCTGCAATCGCTCCAAGACATCCAGGACCCTAGCACCAGGGAGGCAACATACCATGCTGGACTCTTATTTGTAGCCACAGAGATACCTATCTATTCCCGCTATGTTTGAATCCCCTATAACTATAGCATTTCTATGCCTGTTTCTCCCTCCCTCTGCAGTAGAGCCAACCATGGTGCCATGAAATTTGCTGCTGTTATCCTCTGATAGGCCATTCCCCTCAACAGTATCCAAAACGGCATATCTGTTTTGTATGGAATAGCCACAGGAGATTCCTGCACTGCCTTCACTTCATAAGCAACAAGTAACAATTTATTTATTTAACCCTAACAGTGAACACAAGTCCCACTAATATAACCCAAGTAATAAGAAAATAAATTAAAATTTAGTCTCTCAAAGTCTACACGGCTTTCTTCTGCTGTTCTCAAGTCATAAATGCCTTTCTTCTGCTGATCTGGCTATCACAGATGTTTTCTCCATGAAGCCTTCTGTGAGGGCTCTTAGCTAGAAGTGTTGTGTATCTTTAATGGATAGATGGTGCTTCCTTAGAGAACTTAACGATTTCTTGTGAGAGCCAAATACTTATTTCTCAGAAGGTTGCTCGCTTTCACATCGATTTTCAAAAAACCCTCACCTTATCTACCTTGGATGACATTTCAATTTTCTTACCATAGCATTGGCTTGAGGTTGTCAAAACTATCAGACTTAAATTCAACTGGCTTTTAATTGCTCAGTGCTTAGTTTAAATTAATTGCCTGATTCCAGCTAGTTGCCAAAACATCAAAACAAGCTTTAGGTTTCCAATCACAGCCAATTAATACACATTTCAATTTCAGAACTGTCTGTACCCCTTCAGCTGCTTAGACGCATTTTCTGTATAAATCTCTAGAAAAGCACCTTATCTCTTAAAGGAGGCACGCACTCTTCTTCCTTATAATTTTTTATAAAAAAATTCTAGCTTCCTGCCTTCCAATTCACAACGACTGTACACAACTTCATAACAAAATCTCCAAATTTGTAGATGACACTGAGCTGGGTGGCAGTGTGTGCTGTGAGGAGGATGCTAAGAGGCTGCAGGGTGACTTGTACAGGCTGGCTGAGTGGGCAAATACGTGCCAAATGTATATCATAGAATCATAGAATCCCTACAGTGCAGAAACAGGCCCAAATGGCCTACTCCTGCACCTATTTTCTAAGCTTCTATGTAAGGTTTAGGAAGCTAAAATCAGACAGGATACATGAGGGATATAAAGAAAGCAGGAATGAACTCCAACAGGGAATGAGAAGAGCAAGGAATGGCATGAAAAGAATCCCAAAGCACTCTATATATACATTAAAAGGATAACTAGGGAGAAGGCAGGACCACTCAAGGATAAAGGAGGGAACTTGTATTTGGAGGCAGAGGATGTGGACCAGATCCTAAATGAATACTTTGGGTTGGTATTCAAGCAGAAGGATTTCTGGCTGGAGGTGATCAGTGGTGTTCCACAGGGATCCACACTAGGACCTCTGCAGTTTGTGATCTACATAAATGATTTGGAATGAAAATGTAGATGGGTGCATTAGTAAGTTTGCAGATGACACAAAGATCGGTGGAATTGTGGATAGTGTAGAAGGTTGTCAAAGGATACAGCGGGATATAGATCAGTTGCAGATATGGGCAGAGAAATGGCAGATAGTGTTTAATCCAGCCATGTGAGAGTTGCTGCACTTTGGGAGATCAAATATTAAGGAAAATTATACGTTAATTGCAGGACCCTGAACAGCATTGATGTACAGAAGGCGTATGACATGCTTGCCTTTATTGGGTGGAACTCGGAGCACAAGAGTCAGAATGTCATGAGGATGTCATGTTGAAACTTTACAAGATTTTGGTTAGGCCTCAATTAGACTGTTGTGTTCAATTCTGGTCGCCACATCACAGGAGGGATGTGGAGGCTTTGGAGAGGGAGCAGAAGAAGTTTACCTGGATTAGAGTGTGAGCTATAAGGAGAGGCTAGGAAAACTCAGGTTGTTTTCTCTAGAGAGGCAGATGCTCAGAGGAGACTTGGCAGAAGTCCACAAAATTATGAGATTCATGGTTGACAGTCAGAATCTTTTTCCCAGAGTTGAAATGTCAAAACTTAGGGGGCATGCATCAAAGGTGAGAGGGGGGAAAGTTCAAAGGAAATGTGAGGCGCAAATTTTTTACAAGAGAGTGGTAGAGTCTGGAACACACTGCCAGGGATGGTGGTGGAAGCAAATACAATATGGGTGTTTAAGAGGCTTTTAGATACAAGGATATGGCTAAGGGCAGGCAGAAGAGACCAGTTTAATTTAGTGTCATGTTCGGCATAACATAGTGGATCGAAGGGCCTGTTCCTGTGCTGTACTATGTTAAAAGAGCAGGTAGAGCAGTTGCTGCTACAAGTGTACAGACTGAGAAAGGAGGAGAGTAAGTGACCTCCATTCATAATGTAATTAGAAGACAATTCAACTCCTCTGATAGACCTCCATCTGAGCCTCCAATCTTGTATTCAAAAGTCTATGGCCTCTCCTTTGATCCTAGAGTCATCATGCAATGTCTCACTCTGTGCCAGCTAGAGCACCCTATATGTTCTATGGCATAATTGGAAAACATGCATGTGCTAAGACTATCATAACTAGGTTTAAGGGTACATTTTTGCCAAATATTTTAATCATTAAAGAACTTTTGAGATCTACTCTACAGTTATAATTTCATCAAAGTGCCACTTGGGTGCTAAACCTGCACGTGAAGTGTGCTAACCTGGCATGGTGGCACAGTGGTATGCACTGATGCATCACAGTGCCAGTGTCCCAGGTTCAATGACTGTGTGTGGAATTTGCACATTCTACCCGTGTCTGCGTTTACTCCGAGTGCTCTGGTTTCCTCCCACAGTCCAATGATGTGCTAGTTAGGTAGATTGGACATGCTAAATTGCCCATAGTGACCAGGGATGTGCAGGCCAGGTTGATTAGCTATGGTAAATGTTCTTCAAAGGGTTAGTGTGGACTTGATGAGCCGGATAAAAACAGAGGGAAGTGCAGATGCTGTAAATCAGGAACAAAAACAGAAGTTGCTAGAAAAGCTCAGCAGGTCTGGTAGCATCTGTGAAGAAAAAAATCAGAGTTAATGTTTCGGGTCCGGTGACCCTTCCTCAGAACTCAGAGGAGCCATATGGTTTACTTCCACACTGTAGTGATTCTATGATTCTAATCTGGGTTAGCACCCCTAGGTAAATTCAAATACTGCAATCAGAACTAAAAATGTACCAAATCCAAACTCTCAGATTGGCTAATCTTATTAGTATTGCATCCACTTAGCTTCATTTCACCCTATAGCAAAATATCCTCCTGCAATATCTGCTTGGAATCAGCAATAATTTTGATGAATTTTGTTTTGATTGTTAGCAAAACAAAACAACCTCAATATCAATTTTCTAAATGTATTAATATCTAAGTTTTAACTACACTCAGAACACACTTGCTGAATAAATAGCTCATCTATTTCCAGCAAGATCTATCTGTTCAAATTGAGCTAAAGACTCATGAATTCTGCAATACAGTGATTTATCAAGACATTGAAAAATCAAATAAATGTTGATATAAATGTATGATTGTAATAAAAAAAAACTTAATTCCACAATCATGAGCCAATAAGAACCTTTACTTAGACAACTGCCTTAGAAGCTGACTGCAAATAGAAGTTGTTAACAATTATGCAAAGCAACCAATTGAAATTTCACTTAGTCACTGTTAATATTCGAATTGCATAAGTATCATACATGATACTGAACAAATATCAACTATTTTTCCATCCTGGTTCTCTGCATTTAAAATTTGGCAACAAGATTGTCTAATTAATTGAAACCATGAGGAATGGAATCCTGAAACAAATCATCAGCTTCCTATTTATGCCTGTGTCCAAAACCAATGTCTGGGAAGAATCTCAATTTGAATTGATTGCTGAACAGAATTAGATAGGTATTTTAGGTCCCTCTAGCCAATAAAGGTAACAAGTCTTTTTTTACTCCCTCTCAGTCATTTCTGCAGAGCATAAGCCACGGAGGATGACAAAATCTTCATTCATACACCACATTGAGTATTATAAAAAGCCTTTAGTTCACTTTTTAGTGCAGCACAGCTTTCTGAATTACCAAGACAGCAGACCTCCAAATGCCCTTTTGGGTGGTAGTTTTACAATCTTGCATTAACAAAATGTCCACCCTTCTATTAACTCTTGGTGGCTTTTTTACTAACCTGTCAACAGCAGTAGTAATACAGAAATATAAAATATTGATATGCGAATGATAATACACTATCAAACAAGTTCCTGTTTTTATTTAGTGCTACACCAAATTACCACTAACATTCTTTTTCAAGGGCAATGCTAATAAGTGATAAAGTTCTGCCCTCATTTTTCTTTAATTTGAAAAGAATTTTGCATTACATATTCAGAATTTCAAGTCCATTCCAGTTTAAGCAGAGTGGATTGAAATGCTTAAGTTAATGGAGTCAAACATTACTCAACACATTTCCACAAAGCTAAAACAACGGCATTATGGTGACAAGGTAGGGTTCAAGTTTCTGAAATTAATCCTTTATGCATCACCCTTCAAATAATAAATAAGTCCCATGGCATTTTAACATAAATTTATTTCAAATGTATTCCATTGAACATAAGGGATGAATACAAAATAAAATATAAAATATGTACTTTTGCAAAAGTACTGAATGCTATTTATTGGATAATTGTGGAGAATGTTGATGTAGGCTACAAGATTGACCTTCTTATCATTGGCATGTTTTAAAATAAAAGATTTAAATATAAAAGAGTCACATTGTAGTAAATGTTTAAGGTAGAAAAACAGTGAAGTGTATTTTTCTTAAAATTATGATGCTCAATATCATACATATTGTGGTTCTTGTCAGTATTTACTGAAGTCGTTTCTGAACACAGAAAATAACATAAATCAGCTTGTATATTTTGTGTTCCATCGCATAGAAGCCTTTTTTTCAGTGTCTTATTATCATTCCCCCGTGTATCGGGGCAGTCGCTTTTCTTTAAAAGCATTTAGTCCTTCAATCCTGTCTTTTGTTGGAATGACCTGCAATTTAAAACAAAAAGTTGAGATTCTGATATCAGGCTCATTGAATTGCTAGATGAGGGAAAGCAGCCTGCTGAGGCAAATACTGGAGGAGTTTATACCCTTCTAATCAGTCCTGACTTTTGCAGAGTTTATTCCCTAATTTATAAACACAAACACAAACAATGTTTTTGCTTACAGCCTAGCATAACATTAATGTACAATACAATGTGTGCAAAAACTATCTTGCAAAAAAAGCATAGTCATTTCTATAAACAGTTGTTGGAAACTGCGTTTCATCCTTTTCCTGACTTTTCATCTAAAGTCCTGAGTCAATGTTTTCTAATAATCTCTTAGTATTTTCAACTACATAATGGGCAAGAACAATTCTACTATGAAGTGATCACTCCCGATGCACTTTCCTCCTGTAGGTGACCTCCTGGGAAAGAATGCATCAGAAAGACCATAAAGCTACTGAAACTCAATCTAATTGCTTCAAAAGTAATGTGATTATGCTCAAACCTACAAACTGGGTTGATTATATGCTGCTGTTAACACTTTATACTTCTTGCCTTTCCATATTCCATTGCAATTCCATATAAATGCGAAAGCATAGCAGTAAAGGAAGCAAGCTGAAAATATGGCATCAACACATGTTTATTCAATGATAGATAATTGTATGATTAAAATCTGAAGAGGGAATTGAAATAGCATTTTTCTAATTGCTTATCGACATGATTAATAATTCATACACTGTTTTTCAAAGTTAGAAATACAGGCATGCTGCACAAATGGTCATTAATAATAATTTTACAAAAATTATTGTTTTGCTTATTTTTCTCTTTCTCCAGGACTTTGTTATATGATGTAAAGTGTGCTATACCATTTATTTCAGAGTCTGGAATTTTGAACTGGTGGCATGTGGGTTTTGGTCTTTGGATATAAGTGTGTTTGATAACTAACTTGATAGATTTTCTGGATCCATAATTCTTTTTAAACCAGTATCAGAGAAACAGGCTTTCTGGAGTGCTGGTAGCTTGTTTCCATTGGGAAAGCTTTATAAGTATACAGAGTCTTACGTCAGTGGTGGGCAAATTATTGGAAAGGGCTCTGAGTGACAGGATTTATGATCACTTGGAAGGGCACAGTTTGATTCATGATAGTCGGCATGGATTTGTGAGGGGTGGATCATGCCTCACAAACCTTATTGAATTCTTTGAAGCGGTGACCAAACATGTGGATGGAGGTGGAGCAGTGGTGTGGTATACATGGATTTAAGTAAGGCATTTGATAAGGCTCCCCATGGCAGGCTCATGCAGAAGGTATGGAGGCATGGGACAGGGGGAAATGTGGCATGTTGGATTCAGAATTGGCTGACCCTTAGAAGACAAAGGGTGGTAGTGGACGGAAAATATTCAACATGGTGCTCAGTTACGTGTGGTGTACCACAAGGATCTGTTCTGGGTCCTCTTCTATTTGTGATTTTTGTAAATGATTTGGATGAAGGAGTGGAAGGGTGGATTAGCAAGTTCGCAGACGATACGAAGGTGGACAGTGCGGAGGGCTGATCTAGGTTACAAAGGGACATTGATAGAATGCACAGCTGGGCTGAGAAGTGGCAGATGGAGTTTAACCCTGAAAAGTGTGAGGTGATTCATTTTGGAAGGACAAACTTGAAAGCAGAATACAGGGTTAACGGAAAGATTCTTGGCAGTGTGGAGGAGCAGAGGGATCTTGGGGTTCATGTTCACAGTTCCCTGAAAGCTGCCACCCAGGTGGATAGAGTTGTTAAGAAGGTGTATGGTGTGTTAGCTTTCATTAACAAGAGTGATCGAGTTCAAGAGCCGTGAAGTTATGCTCCAGCTATACAAAAGCGTGATTCGGCCACATCTGGAGTATTGTGTCCAGTTCTGGTCACCTCATTACAGGAAAGATGTGGAAGCGTTAGAAACCGTGCACAGGAGATTTACCAGGATGTTGCCTAGAATGGAGGGAAGGTCTTACGAGGAAAGGTTGAGAGAGCTAGGGCTTTTCTCTTTAGAACGACGAAGGATGAGAGGTGACTTGATACAGGTATACAAAATGATCAGAGGTATAGATAGAGTAGACAGCCAGAGACTTTTTCCTAGGGTGGAGGTAGCTTTTACGAGGGGACATAGTTTTTAAGTGAGTGGAGATAGATATCGGGAGACGTCAGAGGTAGGTTCTTTACTCAGAGAGTGGTAGGGCCGTGGAATGCATTGCCGGAGAGGTCAGTGGAATTGGCCTCATTACGGGCATTTAAGTGGCTATTAGATAAGCATATGGATGATTGTATAAGGTAGCAGTGGAGGCTAGATAGACCTTAGGATTAGGGTAAAAGTTCGGCACAACATCGTGGGCCAAAGGGCCTGTACTGTGCTGTACTGTTCCTTATTCTATGTTTTATGTTCTAGAGTAAACAATCAAGAGCAATAACTTGTCTCTGTTGGAATGAGCTAGCATTTTTTTTACTTAGAGGAAACACCTATAGCCGTTCATAGACATTCTTTTTGAATGTAGAGATATGAAAGGGAAAAGAGTTCAGAAAAGTTAGGCAAGCAATTACCTTAGTGTGAAGATTTTGTTTAACTCTTTTTTACTTCACTGATTATGTCATTATGCATATATTATTCTGAAACTTAATTAAATACATTCAACAAGTATAAGTTAAAAGCTCTGCTAACAAGGGATTGAAAATGTGTTAATGATCAAGGTTGATATATAGGGGAGGAAGGGTCACTGGACCCAAATGTTAACTCTGACTTTTTTCTTCACAGATACTGCCAGACCTGCAGAGCATTTCCAGCAACTTCTGTTTTTGTTCCTGATTTACAGCATCCGCAGTTCTTTCAGTTTTTATATGACATATAGCTGTGCCGGATTCAAATCTGCCTGCGAGAATGTAACATGCCCAAAAATTGTGCCTGAGGAATGCTGGGGCTTAGGTTTTTCTTAAGGCTGTTCTGTTAAGGGTTGAACTTGCTTTTGGAGCGTCTCTAGGGATGTTCCCAGATTCCACTGGAAATTCCGCTTGACTCTTTTCTCGAGGTTTAGAGGATTCTGGTGAAGATACTATCAGCAATAGACTAACGTGAGAATCCTCTATGATTTTCACAAGGTTGGTGGTTAGCACTCAGACAATGGAGGCTTCTTTGTATTCTTGTTGAATGGTTCCTTGTTCTGACATAAACTGAGAGTTCAAAGACTTTTTTAGGAAACACTGATTATCAGCCCTATGGACCTCAGCTGAGACAGCATCAGTGCCTGCAGCTTTGCAATGGCACAGGAATTTCTGACAGTGTTGGAGGTGGGCCAGAGCCCCAGGTCTGGGCAATTAGGCCTGAAACCAGAATGGGAAACCTTTGAGCTGCCAGTTCCAATGGGACTATTGGGACAGGTCAAGCACAAAGCATCTGCACAAGTCAAAGGTGGACAGAGACAAGTCCAGACTTGTTCTGGAAAGTGAGACTGGTTTAAGTGTATTGGAATATGATGAGTAGGTTTACCAGGGCCCGGGTTCCTGCCATGACCATGTATAGAGGGTGAGGAGTGCCCTTGACACAGTGGAGGATGGACACCAAGGTAGCCCCAGCATATTCCTTATATGGCATCGGATATGCCATTGGACACCGCGACTTTGACCTGGAAGTTCAATTGGCTGAGGGCAGTGAACATTTTGGAAGGATGCAGAAAGGGATAAGAACAGGCACCATGTAACCACACTTGTAAAGTCTTGACCTGGCCTAACAGCAGAGATCTGACCAAATGGAGAAAGGGAAAACCAACACGCATGAGACCAAACTTCACCAAGTTCATCAGAGCCGACAGCACAGCCTAGCCAATTTCAACTGCATGTGAAATACCTGGTTCTTGTCTGGTAGCCAATAATAGCTTAGATAAGGATTATGACAAAGATTGGGATTGGCAGTGTATTTAAATGTAAGAATCTGGAGTTTTATAGCGAAAGAGCAAGGCTCTAGATAATATTCAGCTTTATTTGGTCTTTCGTATCTTTAGTGTATTTTGAGTAAAATTGCGATGAATTGCAAATCAACTCTGACCCTTTTGTTCATCTCAAAAATAGTACCCGAGTAAAATTAGTTTATGTAAAAACTGGTGGAAGGTGTCCAATGCATGGACAACATTGGCATCCCTAGATCAGCTTTGATAAGAAACGGTTACACCAATGTTGAACTCCACCAGCCTTGTATTCCTGAATGTCCAGCCTGAATCTTCATTAAAAGAGCAGCCAGTCAACATGAGAGCCAGGATTCAAGTGCCAGCACATGATTAAAGTCTGAACTTGCAGTCAAGGAAGGGACAAGGTGCACTTTCAGAGTCACAGAGGTAGAACAGGGAAAAGCAACATGGTGGGACAAAGAGGAGGAAGCATGTTCGTATGTGAGAATCACAAGGGATGGGGACCCCAACACCCTCAGCACCCAGCCCCACTGCTCCTCAGCAAAGAACCCATATCCCAGACAGTCATAGAGCCCCTTTTTTTCCAGATGAACACTCTCTTAACCACTTGTCACTAAAATTGGCAAAGGGCTATGAATATTATCAGCACCATTCCATTCATGGTGGCACAATTGGTAGAGGGAACCCAAAAATTCCTGCCTTTGAACTCACCTCAGACTCCTATATATTCTCTGACAACTCCTACTGACAGTGAATTTTGGACAGACTAATGACCTTGAAAAAATCAAGTTGATATTAATGTGTTTGAGTCCTGCAGTCCCCTTTGCTTAGCACCATCCACAAAACATGGGCAGAGGGTTACTCGAGGAAATGAAAACTGTAATTTTAAATTGCAATTGGTCACAAAGGAGGGGACACCATAGACAGGCTAAATAAGTGCCAGCAAAAGGAAGGGGAACACCCAACTGCATCTTCCAGGTACTTAAGGACAGTTCACTGCTACTTTTGGACAGCTGGACGGAACATAGCTCACAGTGCAGAATCGGTCAATTGGACCAGGACCCTGGTCTCACATAGTACCGAAGAGAGTAGGGATGTCCGTGATAATTTTGACCCTGCCAAAGATACACCCACACAGATTCGTGCTCTGGAGAATGGTCTGCACATGGGAAAAGGAGGTGCAGGGGTTAAAAAGATCCAAGTCCAGCAAGGCTGAAAAGATGAACCCGGTCAGGGTAAATTCCAATCCAGGCCCGATATGGAGAAATGAAAGTACAGAGGACAGTTACAGAGGTGTCCCACCCCATACATCCCCACAGGAAAAGGTCAGGATCAACTGCCACAGGGAGGTGCTACAAGTGAAGCCTGATTGGCCATTATTCTAGGCTGTCCAAAAGGCAGTGACTGTCAGGATGGATCAGAAAAAAAGACATAGTAAGGCCTCCATTGACAGTGAAGTAAATCCACTCAGTTTGAAATAGGGCAACAGGCTATGCTCCAGGTCTACCAGCCAGGAACACTCCTATTCCCCCAGATATTCGGGACCTCACTCATTGATGGACAAGGTGAGCCCTTGGGCTACAAGTTACTGGCAGACTCTGGGAAGACCGGATGGTACCAGGTAAACCAGATAAAGAAGAACAAAGAACAGTACAGCAGAGCATCAGGCCCTTTGGCCCACCAAGGCTATGCTGACACATGATGCCGTTCTAAACTAAATATCCTTTGCCTCTATGCAGTGAATCCCTCTATTCCCTGGCCATTCATATTACTGTTGAGATACCTTTTAAACATTGCCATTGTATCTACTTCTACTACCTCCTCTGGCAGCACATTCCAGGCACTTACCATGCACTGTGTAAAAAAAAAACTTGCCCCTCAACTCCCTTTTAAACTTTCCATCTTTTACCTTAAAACTGTTTCCCCTAGTAATTGACATTTCTGCCCTGGGAAAAAGGACTCCAGGGGTCCATTCTATCCAGGCTGCTCAATTTTGGAAACTTATATCAGGTTACCCCTCAGCCTCGGACTTCCAAGTGGAAACAAACTAAATTTGTTCAATCTTTCCTCATAGTAGTACCCTCCAAACCAGGCGACAACCTGGTAAACATTTTCTGTACTCTCTCCAAAGCTTCACATCCTTCTGGAAGTGTGGTGACCGGAATTGCATGCAATATTCCAACTGTGGCCTGACAAATGTTCTGTACAACTGCAACATTATTTGTCAATTTTAACACTCTATGCCCCAACCAATGAAAGCAAGTGTAATATATGCCTTCTTGACCATCTTATCTACTATGTTGCCATTTTGGAACTGTGGACCTGTACGCCTGGATCCCTCTGTATGTTAATGCTTCCCAGGGTTCTGCTATTTGCTGTATTGATCCTTTCTGCATTAGGCCTTTGTAAGTACGCCACCATGTGTTTGTATGGATGAAGCTTTATTTCCTATTTCTCCAGACAAATCTCCAGTCTTTCTACATCCTGCTTTATCCTCTGACATACCTGCTCACTATCTGCAGCTACCCCAGTCTTTGTGTCATCTGCAAACTTACTAATCACTATCTATATTGTCCTCCAAACCATTTATACATATACAATAACAAACTACAGGAGTCCCAGCACTGAACCCTGCAGAACACCACTGGTACAGATCTCTAGTCAGAAAAACACCCTCCGCCACTACTTTCGGTCTTCTGTGACCAAGCCAGTTCTGTATCATCTCACCAGTTCACCGTGGATTCCATGTGACTTCACCTTCCACATGAGCCTACCATGAGGGACCTTGTCAAAGGTCTTCCTAAAGTCCATGTAGACAAAATCTCCCACCTTTCCCTCATCAATCATCTTTGTCACTTTCTCAAAAAAACTCAATGAATTTTATGAGACACACCTCCCCTGCACAAATTCATGCAGCCTATCGCTAATAGAACAGAGAACAATACAGCGCAGAACAGGCCCTTCGGCCCTTGATGTTGCGCTGACCTGTGAACTAATCTAAGTCCATCCCCCTACACTATCCCATCATCATCCATATGCTTATCCAAGGACTGTTTAAATGCCCCTAATGTGGCTGAGTTAACTACATTGGCAGGCAGGGCATTCCACGCCCTTACCACTCTCTGAGTAAAGAACCTACCTCTGACATCTGTCTTAAATCTATCACCCCTCAATTTGCAGCTATGCCCCCTCTACAAGCTGACGTCATCATCCTAGGAAAAAGACTCTCACTGTCCACCCTATCTAATCCTCTGATCATCTTGTATGTCTCTATTAAATCCCCTCTTAGCTTTCTTCTCTCCAATGAGAACAGACCCAAGTCCCTCAGCCTTTCCTCATAAGGCCTTCACTGCAGACCAGGCAACATCCTGGTAAATCTCCTCTGCACCTTTTCCAATGCTTCCACATCCTTCCTGTAATGGGGAGACCAGAACTGTATGCAATATTCCAAGTGAGGCCGCACTAGCGTTTTGTACAGTTGCAGCATGACATCACGGCTCCGGAACTCAATCCCTCTACCAATGAAACCTAACACACCGTATGCCTTCTTAATAGCACTATCAACCTGGGTGGCAACTTTCAGGGATCCATGTACCTGGACACCAAGATCCCTCTGCACGTCCACACTACCAAGAATCTTTCCATTGACCCAGTATTCTGCATTCCTATTATTCTTCCCAAAGTGCATCACCTCACATTTATCTGCATTGAACTCCATTTGCCACCTTTCAGCCCAATTCTGCAGTTTATCCAAGTCTCCCTGCAACCTGCAACATTCTTCCACACTGTCTACCACTCCACCGACTTTAGTGTCATCTGCAAACTTACTAACCCATCCACCTATGCCTGCATCCAAGTCATTTATAAAAATGACAAACAGCAGTGGTCCCAAAACAGATCCTTGTGGCACACCACTAGTAACCGGACTCCAGGCTGAATATTTTCCATCAACCACCACTCTTTGCCTTCTTTCAGAAAGCCAGTTTCTAATCCAAACTGCTAAATCTCCCTCAATCCCATGCCTCCGCATTTTCTCCAATAGCCTACCATGTGGAACCTTATCAAAGGCTTTACTGAAGTCCATGTACACCATGTCAACTGCCCTACCCTCATCCACATGCTTGGTCACCTTCTCAAAAAACTCAATGAGGTTTGTGAGACACGACCTGCCCTTGACGAATCCATGTTGACTATCTCCAATCAAATTGTTGCTTGCTAGATGATTATAAATCCTATCTCTTATAATCCTTTCTAAAACTTTTCCTACAACAGATGTAAGGCTGACTGGTCTATAATTACTTGGGTCATCTCTACTGCCCTTCTTGAACAAGGGCACATTTGCAATCCTCCAGTCCTCTGGTACTAAACCTGTAGCTAATGACGACTCAAAGATCAAGGCCAAAGGCTCCATCTCCTCCCCAGCTTCCCAGAGAATCCTCGGAAAAATCCCACCCGGCCCAGGGGATTTATCTACCTTCACACCTTCTAGGATTGATAACACACCTTCCTTCCCAACCTCAATCCTTTCAAGTCCAATAGCCCATATCTCAGTCTTCCCCTCTACAATATTCTCCTTTACCCGAGTGAAAACAGATGAGAAATATTTATTTAGCACCTCTCCGATCTCCACAGGGTCCACACACAACTTCCCACTTCTGTCTTTGACTGGCCCTATTCCTACCCTAGTCATCCTTTTATTCCTCACATACCTATAGAAAGCTTTAGGGTTCTCCTTTATTCTATCTGCTAATGACTGCTCATGTCCCCTCCTTGCTCTTCTTAACTCTCTTTAAATCCTTCCTAGCTAATCTGTAACTCTTCATCACCTCATCTGAACCATTTCATCTCAATGTCACATCAGCCTCCCTGTTCCGCTTAACAAGAGATACAATTTCTTTTGTAAACCAGGGTTCCCTTACCTTATCACTTCCTCCCTGCCTGACAGGGACATACCTATCAAGGACACGCAATATCTGTTCCTTAAACCAGCTCCACATTTCGATTGTCCCCATCCCCTGCATTTTGCTACCCCATTCTATCCCTCCTAAGTCTTGCCTAATCGCATTATAATTGCCCTTCCCCCATCTATAACTCTTGCCCAGTGGCATGTTCCTATCCCTTTCCATTGCTAAACTAAACGTAACCAAATTATGGTCACTCTCTCCAAAGTGCTCACCTACCACTAAATCAAACACCTGGCCTGGTTCATTACCAAGTACCAGATCCAGTGTGGCCTCCCCTCTTGTCGGCCCTTTGACATACTGTGTCAGGAAACCCTCCTGCACACATTGGACAAAAACCGATCCATCCGACGTACTAGAGTTATAGCATTTCCAGTCAATGTTGGGGAAGTTAAAGTCTCCCATAATGACCACCCTGTTCCTTTCACTCCTGCCCAGAATTGTTTTGCCGATCCTCTCCTCCACATCCCTGGAGGTTTGTGGACAGTGTGACCTATCCTCTCCTGTTTCTGACCTCAGCCCATACCACCTCAGTAGACGAGTCCTTGTCAAAAGTTCTTTCAGCCACCGTTATACTGTCCTTGACTAACAAAGCCACACCTCCCCCTCTTTTACCACCTTCCCTGATTTTTGTGAAAGATCTAAACCCTGGAACCTGCAACATCCATTCCCGACCTTGCTCCATCCACATATCCGAAATGGCCACAACATCGAAGTCCCAGGTACCTGTCCATGCTGCAAGCTCACCTACCTTATTCCGGATACTCCTGACGTTGAAGTAGACACACTTCAAACCAGCTTGCTGTCTGCCAGCACACTCCTGTGATGGTGAAATCCTGTCCATGTCCTCCGTACTCTCATCCTCCTGCGTACTGGAACTACACCACAGGTAATAAGTCTAGATTTTGCCAAAAACGTGCGAAAATCCTTTCTTTAAGAATTTTCTTCAATAATTTCCCTTCCACTGACATAAGGCTCACCAGCCTGTAATTTCCTGGATTATCCCTGTTGCCTTTCCCAAACAAAGGAACAATATTGGCCATTCTCCAGACCTCTGGGGCCTCTCTTGCGATGAAACAGGATACAGAGATTTCACACAAGGCCCCAGTCAATTTGATCCTTCAGCATTCTGGGACAGAGCCATCCATCAAGTCCTGGGAACCCGTCTACCTTAATTCTTTACTAAACACCCAACACCACCTCTATTTTTACATCGATGCGTCATAGAATATCAACACACCTCTCTCTAGACTCACCATACACCATGTCCTTTTCCTTCATGAATACCAATGCAAAGTATTTGTTAAAGACCTCGCCCACATCTTCTGGCTCCACACATAAATTCCCAACTTTGTCCCTGAGTGGACATAACCTTACTCCAGGTACCACCTTGTTCCTTATATACATTTAAAAAGCCTTGGGATTTTCCTTAATCATGTTTGCCAAGGTACCTTTTGTCTTCCTAAATCCTCGTTTAAGTTCTTTACTGCTTTCTTTATATTCTTCAAGGGTTTTGTTTGTCTTCAGTTTTTTAAACCTCATGTATGCCTCCTTTTTCTTTTTCATTCAGCTCACAATTTCAGTTGTCATCTGAAGTTTCCAGACCTTGCTATCCCTATTCTTCATTTTCACTGGAATATGCCGGTCCTGAACTCACTGGTGTTTAAAAGGTTCCCTCATGACAGATATGGATTTACCCTCAAACAGTCACACCAAGCTACATTCTCCAGCTCTTGCATAATAATGTGGTAGTTAGCCTCCTCCCAATTTAGTTCTTTCACCCAAGGACTACTTTTATCTTTTTCCATAAGTAATTTAAAACGTACAGAATTATGGTCACTGTTCCAGAAATGCTCCCCCAATGAAACTTTGATCATCTGGCTGGGTTCATTCCCAAAACCAGGTCTAGTGTGGCCCCTTCCCGAGTTGGACTATTTACATGTTGTTTCAAGAAACCGTCCTGGACACACCCAACAAATTCCAACCCCCATCCAAGCCCCTGGCATGAATATAGTCCCAGTCAATACAGGGGAAATTACAATCACCCACCACAATAACCCTGTTGCTTTTGTTTTTACAATTTTCCACAATCAGTCCACATATCTGTTTCCCTGTCTCCTACTAGCTTTTGGGAGCTTTTAAAACAACCCCAACAGAGTAACTGCATCTTTCCTATTCCTGAACTATACCCATATGCCTTCACTGAATGAGCCCTCCAAGGTGACCTCCATCAGTACAGCTGTGATATTCTCCCTAATCAGTAACACAATTCCCTCCATCTCTTTTACATCCCTCACTATCTCAACTGAAACACCTTACTCCCAAATATCAAGCCGCCTGTCTTGTCCCTCTTCAAGTCTCTGTAACAGCTCCAACATCATAATTATATATACTAATCCAAACTCTAAATTCATCTGCCTCACCTGCCATACTCATTGCATTAAAACTATTAAACTTTAGACCACTAGTCTCTCACTGTCTGTTCTTCTTCTTAGCCAGGACTCATGCTGGCAAGAGCATCAGTGGAGGAGATGGCACCAAAGAATGGTGACTTGCGTTATAGCGGTGGCAATGTGGAGAAGGGACTTGTGCCCTGCTGCCAGGCCCATGGCCCATGGCAAAGCACTTAACAAGTAAGACTGTAAAGGTGAACATTTTTCTTTATTCCTTTATTATTCTGCCTTTATGTTTTATCTTTTGGTTTCTTTTTCTTTTGGTTTTAAGATAGCACTGGAGAGTGGCAACTGTATTTTTGTAACAAATTACACGTGACATTAAATAAAGCAAATCAAATCAAATCTTAGCCACATATTTAACTGTACCATCTTCCTATTCCTGGCCTTACTGGAATGTGGATTATTCTTGAGATTATGTCTCTAGAAGTCCTACTTTTCAACTGACTCCATAAGTCACCTTGTAGGGCCTCATCTCTCTTCCTTGTCTGTGTCATTAGTACCCATGTCTACCACAACCTCTGGCTGCTTGTCTATTTTTTTGAGAATGTCCCACATCTAGGCACAGGTATCCTTGGTCCTCGCACCAGGGAGACAACCCATCATCCTGGAGTCTCATTTGCGATCACAGAAATGCCAATCTGTGTCCCTGCCTATAGAGACTTCTATTATTAATGCTTTACTGCACTTTGACCCTGACTGCTGTATGACAATCAGCTGTTGTGCCATCACTCTGGCTGCTGCTGTCGCTATCTCCTGATAGGCAATCCCCCACAAAGAATTCAAAACACAATACTTGATAGAGAAGGGGTTTGCTACAGGGGACTCCTGCACTGTGTTCCTTCTAGCAGTTACCCATCCATCTGACTGAATCTTGGTTGAAAGCACACAGGCTCCCAAAACATAAAGCACCATTTTCACATGTCCCTGGAAAGGTTAGGGACACCAACGCCAAGCCCTGGGCACTGACAGCTAATTCCACCCCAAGGGTTGAGGAATTGATTGCCAAAAGCCAATCTGTAGCCCAACAGAAAAGGAAACAAATAGTGATCCTGCCAAATATTAAGGAATTTAAATGGCACCGCAACCCACAGAGGCATCTGGTCTGGCACTCCAATGGGGGAAGCTGTGGAAGAATCAGATCCTGGAAACCAGAGCCTGCACACTTAAGAGTTACAACTCCACATTAGAACCGTGCAGGTTCCACTGCCTGTGACTGCTTCTGTTTTAGGAATCAACAGTCAACTCGACCGGCACATTCCCGATGCTATTTCCACAATCGGACAATACTCTACAAAGTTGGTCTGTGACCCCGCATGTGCCTGTACCTCAAAATTTGGGGATTCTCCAAGAACTGATGCACTGAGGTAAGGTCTGAACCAGAGGCTTGGAGAAAGGGTTGGAATGGGGACGAATCTGCCAGGGAAACTCATTGATGCAGGGTTCACAGAGTACAGGATCAAGAGCAGACCCAAGCCAGCCATCGGTGCACCTCCTCCAGCTTGTCCTGAAACTACCCCAGGATCCCACAGTGGGTTACTTTTAAAAAACACATGCAAAACCCTGCACAACAACATACACAGAACTGGTGCCAATGGTGACAGACACAACGGGATTCCAATTATCAGAGTGGTGCCCTACCACTTAAGAGAACGTATCTCCATCTACTGCACAGATTACAGGGATGGAAAATGGGGACAAACAAGGGTAAGGACAGACCCAGGCCAAAACAGGGTAGGTAAAGGGAGCTTGTCAATGACCTGATGACAGTGTATGTATGGAGCACCCTTAATATAGCAAAGCTAGACAGCAAGGTTGAAACCTTAACCCAACAATTCAAACAGGATTTGACAAAATACATGATGACTGGGAATGTAGCTTGCGGCCACAGGGTCATTGTACTTGAAGGACACACCAAAGCTTGAATGCAAATTATCCAGGGGAAAATAGATGATGACCACAGGCAACACAGCAAAATCCTATGTAGCATTCTATGGCCAAGGGTTGATGGGACAGTTGAGGGAGGACCTTAACCAGTTTAGGCAAGGTCCAATCCTGGAAAAGTGGCAAATAGATATAGCATCTGTTCTGCAGGGTGAAATACCAAAACAGATCAGGCTGCCAACTGTGACAACTAACAAAGGTCCAGTTCAACGACAGTGGTCAACGGGCTCTGGGGAAAGTCTTGAGCGTTGTTTTGGATATTCTGATAATATCAGACATTAAAACCAGAATGGAAATTTTTGTAATACCATTCATAGGCGCCCTCTGAGAAAGGATGTGGCTGGGCTACGATAGAAACCTACTGTATGTTCTACAGAGGAAGGAAGGCTGGTAGGCACTACTTTGAGTAAATGCCAGCAAACAGACAAAACAATTGGATATCCATATCCAGTCTATCTCAATGAATATGCCTTATGTGGTTTCCAGGCAAGCACAGCCTTAAATTGTACAATAGAAGCCTGCATCCTCAGAACTGATGTTACCAGGGTAGCTTATAGAGTGGAGGGGGAATACTGCATTGCCATTTCTCTCCAGGAGTACCAATACATGCACTGCCACCAGCACCACTTTTTGCATTATGCCCCACATAATAGGCAGGAGAGGCCTAAATCGAATTGACAAACATACACCGGAGGGAAAAGATCCTTATCATTGCAAGAAAGGAACTCCAGCAGGCCCTGGGGGAATTTTACAAAAGAGATAACACTGGGATTAACCTCCTGCTGAAGAAACTACAACAGATTCAGACCCAATTGGCCAATGCCCACAGAACCTTCATTACATTAGTGGGAGAGGCTGGAGAAATTAAACAAGAAAACATGGAGACTAAGGTTACCAATTGGTGGGATCATTTTTTTGGATGGGGTATAAATATGTGAATTCACCTCTGCATTCAAATCCTATCACATTTGTTGGTCCTTGTCATTCTGTCATTCTGGTTTACATAGCTGTACACATTGTCAAACTTGCATGGTAAAAAAAATCTCTCCCAACATCTGAATGTCAAACTATGTTAAGCAAGCAAGAACAGAGGAAACTGCTCACCTGGGGTACCTAAAATATAAGGCAACCATTTGCCAACCTGCACTTTTTGATGATATGCCTATTGTTGACCAATTGTTGACCAATGCTTCACGTATTGTTGACCAATGCTTCACTGTTCTTGGTTGTATTTATTTGTTGGTATTTATATTTGTATTTTCAATTGCTATATAGTTTATAGTTTTAATGAGGCTGCCAGCCTAGGTCCCAGGTGCTGCCTAGTGGGAGAACAAGGTAAGAGTCATGTGATCCTATTTCACTAACGCTCATTTGAATCAAGAGGAGGACTATTGCCAGATAGCCCAGGAACTGAATGGCTAGGTTTGATACCAGAATGCGGCAACTTTAACAGTCAGGCCCAATGGAACTTTCAAGACAGGACAAGCATAAAAGCATCTGCAGAAGACAAAGGCAGACAAGGATTTGTCTGGACTTGCCCTGGAAAATGAGACTGGTTTGTATATTGGAGTACAATGAGCAGACTTGCCAGGCTATGACCATGCCATGACCGCCATGCCCATGTTTGTACCTTTGACACATCAGAGAATGGTCACCAACAGCAGCCTCAGTATCTTTCATAATGGCATCAGGGATCCACTGGAAGCCATGATTTTGACCTAAAAGATCAATTAGCTAGGGGCCAGAGAACATCTGGAAGGATGCAACAGGGAGGAAGAAGAAGGATTACTTGGCAGCTATCCCCTCAGTAAAGACTCAACCTGGCCCAACAGAGGAGCTCCAAACAACTGGTGAGAGGCAGAGGATGACCACTTGCAAGACCAACCTTTGCTAAGTTCATCAGACTACACAGGCTGGCTAAGTTCAACAATATGGATCATATCTGATCCTAGTCTGGTATCCAGTAATAGTTTGGATAAGGATTGCGACAAAGACTTAACATTGCAGTTGGTACAGTAATTAATCTAAGAATCAGGAGTTTTATTGCAAAAAAAAAAAGGGTTTTACATAATATTCAGTCATACAGACACTTTTGTATCTTTATTGTATTTTGTGAATATTTTGCGTTGAATTGCAAGTCATCTCGAACCCTTTAGTTTATTTCATTGGTACGGGTGTGGCTAGAATGCCCTTCATAGGATCAGTGCAGATTCGGTGGATGAAATAGCCTTTTTCTGCACACTAGGCATTTTATGAGGAAGGGTCCTGAACCGAAACATCAGCTTTCCTGCTCTTCTGATGCTGCCTGGCCTGCTGTGTTCCTCCAGCTTCACACTGTGTTATCTTAGACTCAAGCATCGGCAGTTCTTACTATCTCTATGATAAAGAGGCCATGTTGCAGTTTCTGTGACAGTACCTGAGTAAAACGAGTTTACGTAGAAACTGGTCAAAATGTCCAAAGCACAGTCAACAGGGGTTACCAAGAGAAAAAACTGAAAGAACTGTGGATGCTGTAAATCAGGAACAAAAAAAAAAGTTGCTGGAAAAGCTCAGCAGGTCTGGCAGCATCCGTGAAGGAATAAACAGAGTTAAACGTTTCAGGTCCGGTGACCCTTCCTCAGAGGGAGGAAGGGTCACTGGACCCGAAACGTTTAACTCTGTTTTATCCTTTGCAGATGCTGTAGGGGTTACCAAGACAACAGTTACTGGTAATCTGCAGCAGCTTGATTGCTCCTTCATTGATGGATGAACATTGAATTAGCTTTATTTCAAAAATGTGGTTTTTTTTTCAGTGAGCAGTAAATTTCTACCAGTCTTTATGGTCTGCATATGAATGAAGTTTGTCTGCTTTCTGTTTTAACAAAGGATCATGTATCTCTCTGAACTTGCAGTCTTGTTGATATTTTAATTGTGTTATGCTTGGACGGTGATGACTTCTCATTGACATAAACCCTGTAGAAGGAATCTTTCTCCTTCAATATTTTCTGGATAACTTCATAGTTTTCACCAAATGAATCGTGATGCCTTTAAGAGGTAGGGCCAACTCTTCTTGTGATACTGAAATCAGGAGGATTCATTTTAATGGTCCATTAAATCAGGACAATGTACAGCAAGAAAGTACTTCAGTCATTTTGAAAGGCAAACTGGTGCACCATACAGACACTTCCACCAAGAGTGACACAATCCACAACAATAACAATGAACAATAATATTCATAAAATACGGTGAGTAGCAATCTCAACTGTGCCTATTCTGAGCAGAAACCAGGGTGATTCTGAAATAAAGAAGAAAACTTCCAAACAAATTATTACAAAGCAGCAAAGGGAACAGCTAAACAGTAGGTCACTAATTGCACTTTTAGGCAGAAATATACTTGACAAAGGAGTAGCTAAGGAAAACATGTAAAAATGCAAAGTAAAAGTGCAAAACACAATAGTTCTGCATCTACATGGGTATCTTCATTTTAAAAAATAAGCTTATTGAAGGGATACAAAAGTCTGTGAAGCTCCTAAATCAATGCTCCATTGGGTTCCTGTGTTTCTCTGACTATCCGAAAATAACTGCTGTTTGTTTTTAGGTTCAGAATTAAAGTTGTATGTTACGTACATCATTCAATTGTCATCATGGGTGAAGTTAGTATAGGAGACAATTAATTGGTTGTGTTTTTCTCTTATGTTATTACATATTATTGGAAAATGCTTTGTTTTCTCTCAACAGTGCACACAGATAAAGTATGAGTCACTCATATATACAGAAATATAGACTATTAAAACTCATACCTGAGCATAACAGGCCTCTTCTATTGCTAAACCAGTTTTCAAATCAACCTGGGAAGGAACAAGCAGTTGATAGCTTTTTTATTTCAAAAACAAAGACAGCGATAATTACATTTTATATCTTTACCAAAGATTCCATATTTACAGTTCTGAGCGAAACTATAAACATAAAAAAAAGTTATGTCCTTTCTAATGAATAATTTTTGATCTGATATTTGACTTAATCCACCTCAGCAGCATTTTCATCAGTGCAAATTATAAAATAACTTGTGACTGAAAAAGTCACTTTCAACATATACTGAAACTACACACCCAGCCATCATCAGTTTCACGGCCTCATGAGACAACATTGTCTGACAAAAATAAATCAGAAAATATCAGATGTCCACATGCAAATGTCACTGAAGAGAAATTTATCAACTCGTCAAAGTTCTGCGCCCTGTTCACTCAATTTTTGCTTTCCATAGAGTGAGTGATAAGAATGTCAGTCCTTTCGGGTAGAGTGTCCATCACTTGCTTGATGCAGCACCTTAGAACACTTTTCTATGGAAAGGCAGTGTGCAAATTTAATTAATTATGTTGCCATGTCCCTTGCGTGATTTGGAAAGATCTTATACGGTAAAACCTTTGTGCTGGGTCTACCTTAAGTATTGCTCAGATGCTGAGATGCTGTTATCCTACTTGTGATCTTAGTATTTTACTATCAAGACTCCACCTGTAATGTTTAATCTCTAATTTCACAAATCTCTAATTTGACAGCGTAACAACAGTTGCTCCATGTGATCTAAAATCGTGCTTTTCACATTTACAATCTTTTAGTCACTAGGCCAAAAACATTTCAGTGAAGTGAGGCCATATATAAATCATTAGCTGTTTTATTTCACAAGTAAGTGAAGAGAATAGTTAACAATGTTACTCATAATCCTAATAGGGGCCATTAACATTTAACAAAAAATACAAATGATAGAAATACTTAACAAAATTTCATGTTTTTAAACAACAAACTTCATTGTATCTATGAAGAATTAAACAACAACAGGACGCTAGAAGAATACAAACACTGTTGTTTACTAGTTTTAACGAATGTAGCATGCAGCCCAGCTGTTGAGTGGATACACAACTCTGCAGAGGTATAAGTTCATATGAGGTTAGCACAGTTTAAATACGAGTTGTGTGACGATTCTATGGCGTTAGTGACAATGATATGGCTTTAAGAGGTGTACTGTGTCCTTTTTATGTGCAGAAAGGTTGAGACAGACATGGCGAACATTCTGCTCAAAGCCAATAAAGCAAACAGTTTGTGAGGCCTTCAGATTTTTCTTTAAAATTGGAACAATAGAATCAGTCTGAATGGATAGAGTCAAGCTCCACAGAACCAAGATTTTTGATTTTAGCTTTCTGCAGTTGACAGAATCTTCAAGCTGGATGTGGAAGTTCTTATTCCTCTCTCTGTTACAGCTAAAAGCTGGAGTTCTCTTCCTGCTGCTAGAATTGCATGTGAGACAATTTATTTTACTGAATTTGCCCTTGCCAAGGGTATGTTTGTGCGTTATTAAATTGGAACAGTCTAAATAATAGCTAATATATATATTAATTTGTTAAGCCAATTCTTTTATTTTTATCTTATCTGTATTTTAATTATAATGTAAAAATAAAGCGTGTTTTACGTAAAGTCGAGCAGTTTAACCAATCAAACTGCATCTAGAATGCAATGGCTCACACTTAAAATAAGAAAACGTTAGGGTCTGGGCTATCTTCTGAATATATTTTGAGGGGGTTTGGTCTGGTCTGATCCATAACAGTTGGAAAAAAGGAAAAGGCTCCAAAAATGGAGTAAAGGCCAGAACCATATGTCCAACATCACAAGGGTTCAGTGGTTAGCAATGCTGACGTACAATTCCAAGGACCCACGTTCAGTCGGTACAGGACTCGATGGGCTTCTTTCTGCACTGTAGGGATTATATGATTCCGATACTATCACACTGTAGGTGTTGGTATTTAGAAGAGTCCTCTTCAATCAGGGGCTAGGAGGCAGAAAGATGATGTGACGACAATGGGAGCAGGCGGCAGCATTGACCAATGCCAGCTCCAAGAACCTGAATACAGTGCAAAACAGCATTTAATAACTTCACAAAATTGGGCAAGGTCAGTGAATACATCCTTTCAAGCCATTTTCTACTCACTGCATTACTAGGCTCACACATTTGTCCATACCACAGCCCCTTCACTCACCTACCAATGACATCTATCAACCAGAACTCAAATCTCATCTTCAGAATTTGAAATTACTTACTCTTACACATGTATCACTACTACAAGATGTGCACTCAGACGTCACAACTTTCACACTGCCAGATATTCAGCTCTGGCAGATACATCTCCAAAACAGATTGCAGTAACTTCTGTCTCTCTATTACAGGACAAGGCAACCCATGTGACACAAGGTAACAGTAGTTAACCATCAGAGTAAGAACCACACCCTCACTCCTATTAAGGAGACTCTGCTGGGAATGAGTAAAAAGGGTTGTCATTGAGACAATGGTCAGTAACAAAGTATAAATAATCAAACATATTGCTTCCTATTGTACAACATAAGACATTGACCATTCAGTCCATCAAGTCTACTCCACCATTAAAATCGAGACTGATCTGACAATTACTTTCCTGCATTTTCCCTATAATCCTTGATTCCCTTACTGATTAAAATCCATCTACCTCAGCCTTTAATATACTTAATGACCCATATTTGACAGCCCGCTGCCATAAAGAATTCCACAGATTCACTGCCCTCTGAAAGGAGACATTCCTCCTCATTTCCGTACCTGGTTCAAGGCTCTCTGACAAGGGGAAACAACTTTTCTGCATCTAACCTTCTTCTAAGGTTCAAGTCTTCTAAGAACCTTGTATGATTCATGGATGAGCACTCACAAATCCCTCTGTTTTGTAGTTTTCTACAATCTTTCTCCATTTAAGTAACATTTAGCTCTTCTATTCTTCTTGCCAAAATACATGACCTCACATCTTCCCACATTATGTTCCACCTATGTTTTTGGACACTCACTTAACCTTTCTATATCCCTCTGTAGTCTTTTTGTATCAGCCTCATCCACAAACATGGCAGTAGTGCATTCCCTTTCCTCATTCGAGCCACTAATATGTTGTAAATAACTATGGCCCCAGCACGGATTCCTGTGAGACTCTGCTAGTCACAGTTTGTCATCCTCAAAATTGCCCCTTAGCCCAACTCTCTATCTTCTATTAGTTAGCCAATACTGTATCCATGATAACTACCATATTTGATATCATGGCCTCCTAGCTTATAGGTAGCTTAATGTGTGGAACATTTAACATCTTCAGAAAATCCAAATATATCACATCCAATCCTTCCTCTTTATCTATCCTGCTTGTGTGAGGCATTATTTCCCATTCATGATCTTTACCTTGCAGAGGCTCAACATCAAGTATCAGACACTTCTTCTTACCTCCCCTGAACTATGACCCTACGTCCAAACACCAAGCCATTGTTGCGAGGACTGTCACCGACCTCATTACCTCCAGAGATCTTCCCCCCACTACCTCCAACCTTATAGTCTCCCAACCCTGGATAGCCCCCTTCTACCTCCTTCCCAAAATCCACAAACCAGAATGTCATGGTAGGCAAACCATATCAGCTCGTTCCTGCTCCACTGAGTGCATTTCCTCTTACCCTGACTCCATCCTCTCTCCACTTTTCAAGATCCTGCCCACTTACATTCCCAATTCCTCTTCACCATGTATATCCCATGCCTCTATACTTCCATTCCCCACCAGGATGGTCTGAGAGCACTCGGCTTCTTCCTCGACCACAGGCCTGAACAATCTCCATCCACCACCACTCTCCTCCGCTTAGCTGAACTTGTTCTCTCACTGAACAATTTCTCCTTTAATTCATCTCACTTCTACAAGTCAAAAGAATGGCTATGGGCATCTGCATGGGGCCCAGTTATGCCTTCCTTTGCTATTGGAATCTTAGTTCCACTCCTACACTGCGCCTGCGCCGCCACTCACCCCACCCCCCATCCCACCCCCACCTCCACAACTCTTTTCTTGGTACGTCAACAACTGCTTCAGTGCCTCTTCATGCTCCTACCTGGACCCAGAAAAAGTTGTTCCTTGTTGCCTCCAATTTCCACCCCTGTATAACTTACATGTGGTCCATCTCTGACACTTCCCTTCCTTTCCTTGACCTCTTCGTCTCCATTTCGGGGAATAAACTGTCCACTGCCATCCACTACAAAGCCACTGATTCTCATAGCTACCTTCTCTACAGTTCTTCACAATCCACGTCCTGCAGGATTCCATCCCATTCTTCAAGTTCCTTCACCTATGTCATATCTATTTGGATGATGCCATCTTCCAAATCAGCGCTGGTAACATGGCTTCCTTCTTCCATAACCATGGTTTCTGGCCCACTGTAGTTGACAGGGCCCTCAAGCAGATCCATTCTATCACCCTTGCTTCGGCCCTTGCCTCTTTCCATCACACACAACAGCATGATAGAGTCCCCTTTCTGATTGAACCATAGAATCCCTACAGTGTGGGAACAGGCCCTTTGGCCCAACAAGTCCACACCGACCCTCAGAGCATCCCACCCAGACCCATCTCCCTATAACCCACCTAATCTACACGTCCCTGATCACTATGGGCAATTTAGCATGGCCAATCTACCTAGCCTGCACATCTTTGGACTGTGGGAGGAAACTGGAGCACCCAGAGGACACCCACCCAGACACGGGGAGAACGTGCAAACTCCACACAGACAGTTGCCCGAAGGTGAAACTGAACCCGGGTCCCTGGCGCTGGAGGCAACAGTGCTAACCAGTGAGCCGCCGTGCCGCCCCTTGTCCTCACTTTTCATCCCACTAGCCTCCGCATTCAAAGGAACATCCTCCACCCTTTCAGACAACTCCAAGAAAACACATCTTCTCCTCACTCCCCTGTCCGCATTTTGCAGAGACTGTTCCCCCCGGGACACCCTAGTCCGTGCTTCAACCACCAACACCACTCCTCCTTCCCACAGCACCTTCCCATGCAACCACAGAAGGTGCAACACCTGCTCCTTCGCTTCCCCCTTGCTTACCATCCAAGGGCCTAAACAATCTTTCCAGGTGAAGTAACATTTCACCTGTACCTCCTCCAATCTGGCCTACTGAATTCACTGCATCCTTTGAAGAAACCAAAAGCATAATGGGTGACTGCTTGATAAAACACTTCTGGTCAATGTGCAAGTACGACCTCTACCTTTCTGTAGCCAGTCATTTCAACACAACATCCTGCTTGCATGCCCACTTGTCTGTTCTCAACATGCTGCAGTGCTCCAGTGAATCTTATTTCTTCTTCAGACCAGGCACTTTACAACCTTCTGGACTTAATATTAAGTTCAGCACTTTCAGATTGTGAATCCACTCCCATTCCATCCCTTTCTTTTAGTTTTACTGGTTGTATTCTCTGTCACCATGTCCCCTCTCCCCTCCTCCTACTCCAGTGGGATGATCGGTTCTCTCCCGTGTGGCAGTTAGACACATTCTGCCATTCTCACATTCTGATCATTTAATTTGCACTGTCAATATCCTTTCTCCCCAACACTCTACAACTATAACATAAATGCTGCCCCCTCCACACTTAACTTCAGCTTTAATGAAGAGTCATCTAGACTCGAAACATTAGGATGCTGTCTCTCCACAGATGCCGCATGACCCTTTGTGATAGAATAGATTCCCTACAGTGTGGAAACAGGCCCTTCGGCCCAACAAGTCCACACTGAACCTCAGAGCATCCCACCCAGACACATCCCCCTACAACCCACCTAATCCACACCCCCCTGAACACTACGGGCAATTTAGCATGGCCAATCAACCTAACCTGCACATCTTTGGACTGTGGGGGAAACCGGAGCACCAAGAGGAAACCCACGCAGACACGGAGAATGTGCAAACTCCACACAGACGGTTGCCTGAGGCTGGAATCGAACCCGGGTCTCTGGTGCTGTGTGGCAGCAGTGCTAACCACTGTGCCACCGTGCCGCCCTCCAGCACTTTTTGTTTTCAGTATAACAACACACGCTTGGGCTTCCCCCATTTGCTTGATGCCAAGCTTGAATTGTGCTTTTTAGGCTTTCAAACACTCAAGAACCGCTGCCTACCTAGGCAGTGGTGCTGGAGGTAGAAGGCCTCAAAGAAGAAGAGACTAATGAAGAATAAATGCAGTCCTTTGATCTGACACTTCAGGTGCCAGCTGAGATACTGTCGCTGAGCAAACTTGTTTCTGTCATTCAGGCAGAATCTGCATATAGTTTATCATCAGATATGAATAGACTGCAACTAGGATAGAGGGAAAGGATCTTGGGTGTGTCAACTCTCTGGAAGGCGCATCACAGAGCAGTTCTGCTGCAATGGACTCAGGTGAGGACTTCAAAGTAGCAACATACAGAAAAAGGTTGTTGAGCAACAATACCCACATTATGCATTGGATAACTGTCCAGAAACCCTGTTGTCAATAAAGAACGTGGAAGAGTTTAGCTTAAAATGACAGACCTCTGCCGTAAAGCTTGGGGAACATGGAAGTCAAGTGCATGACAAAACTCGTAGATCCAACCACAATGCAGAATCTGAAAGTCAATATCTCAGTTTCAAAGCTTCGATTGCTATATAAGCAGAAGCTAATAGCTGAGTGCTCAGGTGGAAGCTTATACTGAGATCATTAAACCTCAACTCGCTACCATATGGGCTGAATCTGCTGCCATCACTGATACAGATATTACTGTTCAGTCTATTTTCTAACAGATTACCAATACTGCTGAAACACTTTGCCTTTGCTCTGAATATCGGCTCTATTCATGTTCTCAACACTGTCATTCCACTTATATTGTTGCATGTCAGCCAGATGCTGCTGCCTAGCCAAAGTAGTGCAATCCAAAGCCAGGTCTTCAAGGCCAGAGCTGCTTGAGACTGTCCTGTAAAGCCATCTGCAGTACCATTCACTGAGAATCAGCAGCTCCTTTCAGCTTTCTGCTATAGCCACACAAATAACACTAAATAGAAGCACTAAGTTAACCAAAAACACTAATGGGAAGTCACAAGGCGTGGGGCTGGATG
>JAHRHZ010000012.1:79628103-79695396 GCA_024137785.1 Ginglymostoma cirratum
TCTCCTATCTACTAACCTCATTCCGCCCCCTTGACCTGTCCGTCCTCAATGGACTGACCTATCTCCTCCCCCCCCCCACCTACACTCACCTTTACTGGCTCCATCCCCACCTCTTCGACTTGTCTGCCTCCTCTCCACCTATCCTCTCCTCTATCCATCTTCTAGCCGCCTCCCCCTCGCTCCCTATTTATTTCAGAACTCTCTTCCCCTCCCCCATTTCTGATGAAGGGTCTAGGCCCGAAACGTCAAGCTTTCCTGCTCCAATGATGCTGCTTGGCCTGCTGTGTTCATCCAGCCCCACATCTTGTTATCTTCACCATGTTTCTGTTTTTATGGTAATTGAAGTGCCTTTGGAGAACAATTAATCAAAACTGTCAAGAACGTAAGAGATGGTGTTTATTACCTTAATCACAGGGGAACCTAGCTTTGAGAGCAATAAGGGCCCGTCTGCTAATTGTTGTCCAGCAACCCTTTTTGGGCTTAAGAGTTCTGTTCGACAGCCTCAAAAGGTCAGAGTACTGAAGACACCTCAGAAGCTGCAAGTAAACACCTGAAATCTGAAGAAGGGATACTCGACTCAAACTGCTAACTCTGCTTTCTGCGAAACAAGCCAGCTCAGCGAGCAAGTCAACACCTTCACCCACAACCCAAGCTACAAAAGTTTGGTAAAACCTTAAAAACCAAGTCGATCATATCCACCGGCTCTCCTTTGAATAACATGCTCATTTATCCTCAGAGAATTCTAACAGATTTGTCAAGCATGACCTCCCCTGATGAAGCCTTACTAATTCAGCCCTAAATTATCACACACTTCCAAGTACTCCACAATCTCACCCTCAATAATGGAGTCTAAAGTCTAACCGACAACTGAGGTCAGGCTAACTGGTCTATCATTTCTTGTTTTCTGCCTCCCTCATTTCTTAAACTGCAATGTTACATTAGTCATTTCCCATTCCTCTGGGACCTTCCCCAGCTCCAGTGATTAATGAAAGATCACCACCAATGCCCCACAATCTTATCAGCTTTCTGCTTCAGAACCTTGGGATGTAGTGCATCAGGTTAAGGTGATTTATCCACCTTCAGACATTTCAGCTTCCTCAGCACCATCTCCTGAATGAGCACTGCTCAACTCACTCTCCCTCCTGACTTTTGAAGTTCTGGCAAGGTACTGGAATCTTCCACCATGAAGTCTAATGTAAAATACCTCTTAGTTTCTTCACCATTTCTTTGTTCCCTATTACTACTTCTCCATTCTCATTTTTCAGCAGTCCAATGTCCACTCTTGCTTCTCTCTTATCTTTTATGTATCTAAAAAATGTCTTGCAATAGACAATAGGTGCAGGAGGCGGCCATTCGGCCCTTCGAGCCAGCACCATCATTCATTATGATCATGGCTGATCATCCACAATCAGTACCCTGTTCCTGCCTTATTCCCATAACCCTTGATTCCATTATCTATAAGAGCTCTATCCATCTCTTTCTTGAAAGTATCCAGAGACTTGGCCTCCACTGCCTTCTGGGGCAGAGCATTCCACATATCCACCACTCTCTGGGTGAAGAATCTCCTTTTATTTTACAAGCTAGCTTACACTCATGTTTCATCTTCTTCCCCCTTTCTGCTTTTTTTTTTGAAGTTGTCCTCTGTTGGTTTTTAAAGGCTTCTCACTTAATTTCATCAAACTGGACATGTTTTGTTTTACTTTTGCTTTTTGGCTGCCCCTGACTCCCCTTGTTAGCCACAGTTACCTCGTCCTCCCCTTAGTATGGTTCTTCTCCTTGGAACTAATTTGTGCTTGGCCACCCAAATTACTTCCAGAAGCTCTTTGTATTGCTGTTTCACCATCTTCCCAGCTAGGCTCCCCTTCTAAACAACTCTGGCCAGCTCCTCACTCATGTCTTTGTAACAATATTGAGTTTACTCAATTATCTTTACTCATTTGTTATATCTGATTTAAGGTTCTCCCTCTCAAACTGCAGGTTGAAGTCTATCATATTATGGTCACTGTCCCCTAGGGGTTCCTTCACCGTAACGTCCCTAATCATTACCCATCACCAAATACAGACCTGACTGTTCCTACTGGGTTCTACCATAAACGGCTCTAAAAAAAAAACCTTTTAAACATTCCACTAATCATTTTCTTGGGATCCACTACCACTCTAATTCTCCCAGTTGACCTGCATTTTGAAGTCCCTATGATTATTGTAGTAGTGTATTTCTTATATGCCTTTCTATCTCCTGGTTTATTTTCTACCCCACATCCTGATTACTGCAAGGAGGCTTTTGCATAACTCCCCATCAGGATCTTTTTTCCTTTAAGGTTCCTCAGCTCTACCCATATAGATACCATGCCTTCCAAACCTATATCACTTTTTCCTATTAATTTAATTTTATTTCTTATTAATAAGGCCACACCAACCTCTCAGCACATCTGCCTGTCCTTTCAATAAGATGCGTATCCTTGGATATTTAGTTCTCAGTCCCGATCCCCTTACAGCCATGTCACTGTGATGCCCAGAACAATGTACCTACCAACTTCAGTCTGTGCTATAAACTCATTTATCTTGTTTTGTATGCTGCGTGTATTTAAGTACAACACCCTCAGTCCTGCATCGACTGCCCCACTTCTTGTAGTTGTTCCCTTATCCATTGTGCTTGAAGTTATATTCCTAACCCTTTCCATACCCTCTGTCCCACTACTTTAATAACCTTTCCTGTGTCCTTCCCTTTAACTTTATCCATAATTTTCCAAGCAACTGAACCCATCCCACCCAGTCCCCAACTCTTTATTTTAAAGACTTACAATTTTTTGACTTATGGATTTGAGGATTAATTTCACCTATGTATTTCTATTTTAATTAGAAATGCACTACTTAACTGTGATATATTAACAAAACGGTTCTGTGGTGAAAGTAATGTTAAAAATATCCATGACCTTGCAGTCAACTTCCATTTGACAGAAAAAGCCTTCTTGTTTCTGCCATTGTTGCATTCTGCATTTGATCAAAATGTGTTTTGCAAAGCAGTTCTAGTGAACATCTTGCACGTCTAGCCACAGGTGGAGGAATTTCTCATTTCAGTTCTTAGAATAATGACAGGTTCGGACAGAATGCCTCAGGTTTCATTATTCATCTGCAGTGATGGTCCCTAATGAATCCTGCTTCTTCATCTGAAGGACATAGCACATTTAGGACTTAGCAAACCAGCCCATCAGACTTTGTGTGCTGTTATCTAAATACACACCCACAGTCAGTACAAATAATGAAGGAAAGCAGTGCCAAAGATCACAAAAATTCAAAAGTGACATTGCCTAATAAAAATACCTGAACATCAAGCAAAAAGTAAAAGGCCAAACTGTTCAAGATTGAACATAAACCACAAGCCAAAGCTTTGCTCATACAACTACCTTTAAGAAAACTGCTTAAGTAGGTTAAGCTCGGAAAGAATTTGCAGCACCAAGTGGTGCTCACAGCTGGTAATTCAGATTATTGAACTAATTCAGATAAAACCTAAATGCAAAATTAGGTTGATGGATGCAAGAGGTTTGGCTGCATCTTCTCACAGATTATCAACTTGGGAAACAGAATACAGCCGAAGTTGTTCTTCTCACAGGCCCCTGTCAGCAAAGGTTTCAAAGCCTTGGAAGTGCCTCTGTAATCAGGGTTTTGTTGTCAAATTTCCTTTACATTACAGTTCACAGAATACTTCTCAGAAACCTGAGTTTTATCTGTGGAGTGTATGTCTGAATTAGCTCTGAAAGAAATGTCATCCATCTAAAACATCAAACCTGTGTTTTTCTCACCGCAGGTTGAGGACTTTCAGCACTTTCTCTTTTAAATTAAATGGTGGTTTTGTTTTAAACGTAATGTAAACAGGAACATTTATTCGTTATGTCATGAAAATGCATTCTTCAGGCTATAATAAGGTCTATTCAGTGTGACAAGACTCAGACAAAGAATTCACCATCTTCTAAGGTATTCAGCCACTAATATTGAGTAGTGCTCTGCTTCTGTACAAATTAGCATGAACAAAATTATAAACAATTGCAAGAACAAGTCATTGAAATGACTAATAGTCACTGATCTTGAAAATATTTCCGTTCTTGACCTGTTTCCTCCAGCTGTGACATCATCAATCTGGAAATGGGTTGGAAATTTCCATTCACCGCAGTTAACTTCAGCTTTCGCCATGTTTAAAACTCTTAACATTTAACAAATACTAATGAACAAATGAAAAAATACAGCACAGGAACAGGCCCTTCAGCGCTCCAAGCCTGTGTCAACTGTCATGCTAATTAATCTAAAAACAAACCTGCCATTTTTCGATCCATATCCCTCTATTCCCTCCGTATTCACGTACCCATCTAGTTGCCTCTTAAATGTCTTCAACGTTCCTGCTTCCACCACCTCTTCTGGTAGTGCATTCCAGGCTGCTACAACTCTCTGCTTAAAAAACCTCCCTTGCACATCTCCCTTAAACTTTCCGCCGGTAACCCTGAACCTGTGCCCCCTTGTAATTGAAACTTCAACCCTGGGAATAAGCTTCTGACTATCCACCCTATCTATGCCTCTCAAGTTTGTAGACCTCTATCAGGTCTCCTCTCAGCCGCTGTGTTTCCAGTGAAAACAATCCTAGTCTTAACGTTTCCTCATAGTCATTGCCCTGGAGACCAGGCAACATCCTGGTGAACCTTCTGTGCTCCCTCCAAAGCTTCTACATCCTTCTGTTAGTGTGGTGACCAAAATTGCACACAAAACTGCAGACAATACTCCAAATGCGGCCTAACAAGGGTTTTATATAGCTGCAACATGTTTTGCCAACTCTTGTACTCCACATCCCAGGTGATGAAGGCAAGCATGACATACACCTTCTCAATCACCTTGGCTACCTGTGTTGCCACTTTCAGGGAACTGTGGACCTGCAGGCCCAGATCCGTCTGAATGTTAGTGTTCCTAAGGGTTCTGCCATTTACAATATAATTCACATTTAAATTTGATCCTTCAAAATGCATCACCTCACATTTGTCTGGATTAAACTCCATCTGCCATTTCTGTGCCCAAGTCATCAATCTATCCAAATCCTGTTGTATATTTTCACAATTGTTGGCACTATCAGCAACTCCACCAATCTTCGTGTCATCAGTAAACTTGCTTATCAGACCACCCACATTTTCCTCCAGATCATTTATGTACACTACAAACAACAAAGGACCTAAGACGGACTCCTGTGGAACACCACTAGTTACAGGTCTCCATTCTGAGAAACATTCTTCCACCACTACCCTGTCTTCTATGATCAAACCAGTTTTCCATCCATCTAGCCAGGCCATCCTGAATCCCTTGTGATTTTAGTTTTTCTACCAATCTTCCATGTGGGACTTTATCAAATGCCTTACCAAAGTCCATATAAACTCCATCCATAGCCCTTCCCTCATCAATTATCCTCATTACCTCTTCAAAAATTCAATCAGGTTGGTGAGACATGGCCTTCCCCGAACAAAACAATGCTGCCTGTCACTAACTAGTCCATTTTCTTCCAAATGCACATATATCTTATCCCTCAGTATCTCCAAGAGCTTCCCCACCACAGGTGTTGAGCTCACCAGCCTATAGTTTCCCAGATTATCCCTGCATTGTTTCTTAAACAAGGGAAAAACATTCTCTAATCTCCAGTCCTCTGGAACTTACCCTGTGGTCAACAAGGATGTGAAGATATCTGCCAATGCCCCAGCTACTACTTCTGAGAAAGATGGGGTAGATCCCATCTGGTCCTGGGGACCTATCCATCTTAATGCAATTTAGGATTCCCAAAACTTCCTCTTTCAATAGGGTGATATTCTCTAGAGTATTCACACACTCATCCCTGACCTCAACATTAGTTATGTCCTTCTCCTTGGTGAAAACCAATGCAAAGTATTCAGGATCTCCCTCACTTCCTGTGGCCCTACATATAACATCCCTCCTTCGTCCTTGAGTGGTCCTACTCTTTCCCTTGTTACCCTCTTTCCCCTAACATATGCATAAAAAGCCTTGGGATTCTCCTTGACCCTGTTTGCTAAAGACATTTCATGGCTCCTTTTTGCCTTCCTAATTGCGCTATTAAGTTCCTTCCTAATTTCTCTATACTTCTCCAGGGCTTTATCAGTTTGTAGCTGCCTAGACTTGTCTTTTGACTAACCTTACAATTTCCCTTGTCATCCATGGTTCCTGAATCTTGCCATTCCTATCCTTTAGTTTTGCAGGGACATGCATGTCCTGCGCTTTAGTCAACTGGTCTTTAAAAGACTCCCACATGCCAGAGGTAGATCTGCCCTCAAATAACTGCTTCAATCCACATTCTCCAGTTCCTGTATAATTGGCTCTTGCCCAATTAAGCACCCTCACCCAAGGGCCACTTGTGTCCTTTTCCATGACTACTTGAAATCTTATGGAGTTATAGTCACTAAGCCCAAAGTGCTCTCCTACTGAAACATCAATCACCTGTACTGGCCCATTCCCTTCGACCAAGTCTAATATGACCTCCTCTCTGGTTGGATTGTCGACATTATGCCTCAAAAAGCCCTCCTGGAGACAACTAGCAAATTGCTCTCCATATGAGCTCCTGGCTCTAAGGGATTCACAGCCAACAAGAGGAAAGTTGAAATCGCCCACTACAACTACCCTGCTCTTCACACTTTTCCAGTATCTGACTACATACCTGCTCCTCTGTCTCACGTGGGCTGTTGGGAGGTCTATAGAAAACTCCCAACATTGTGATTTCACCCTTTCTATTCCTAAACTCCACCCATAATGCCTCACTGTAAGATCCCTCCAATGTGTCCTCCCTTACCACAGCTGTGATGTGATTCCTAATCAGCAAGTCAACTCCCCCTACCCCTTTTGTTTCCCTTTCTGTCCCTTCTAAAACAGTGATATCCAGGAATGTTGCACTGCCAGTCCTATCCCTCCTTTAACCATGACTCTGTAATGGCAATAACATCATAATTCCATGCAGTAATCCATGGTCTTAGTTCATCTGATTTACCTGCTATACTTTTTGCATTGAAGTAAGTGCATTCCAGTCCTCCTGTCCCTCTGAGACCTGTGACTTCCCTCAGCCTGCTCCTATTCTGTGCTATGCATATCTCAGTCACACTTTTGTCCCCAGACCCTGCACTTACTGACCTAGTATTCCAGTTCCCACCACCGTACCACACTAGTTTAAACACTCCCAAAGAGCTCTAGCAAACCTCCTGTAATGATACAAGTATCACTACTGAGTATTAACACACAGGCGGGTTTCCAAGCTGTGGAAGGGATTCACATGCATGAAACCCCAGTAGAAAATTCAGTGATCAGTATATCCAATTCCAACTGAGACTCAGCTGTACAGCATGGAAACAGACCCTACAATCCAACTCATCATGCTGACCAGATATCCTAAATTAAGCTAGTCCCATTTGCCAGCATTTGGCTCATATCCCTCTAACTCTTCCGATTTATGTACCCATCCAGATGCCTTTTAAATGTCGTAATTGCACCAGCCTCCACCACTTCCTGGCAGTTCATTCCATACATACACCACTCTCTGGGTAGAAAAGGTGCCCCTCAAGTCTCTTAAATCCTTCCCCTCCCACCTTAAATCTATGCCCTCTAGTTTTGGATTCTGCTACCATGGGGAAAACACCTAGTGTATTCACCCTATCTATGCCCCTCACGATTTTACCCCTCACTCACCACTCACCGCTCAGCCTCCGACACTGTGGGGAAAATAACCCCAGCCTATTCAGCCTCTCCCTATAACTCAAACCCTCCCACCCTGGCAACATCCTTGTAAATCATTTCTGATCTCTTTCAGGTTTTACAATATTATTCCTCTAGCATCAAGACCAGAACAGAACGCAGTATTTCAAAAGCAGCCTAATCCAATGTCCTATACAGCCATAGCATGGCTTCCCAACTCCTATCCTCAAAGCACTGACTAATAAAGGCAAGCATTCCAAACGCCTTCTTCACTATCCTGTCTACCTGTGACTCTACTTTCAATGAACTATGAACCTGCACTCCTGGGTCTCTTCATTCTTCAACACTGTCCAGGACTTTACCATTAAGTGTGTAAGTCCTGTCCTGATTTGCCTTTCCAAAATGCAACACCTCACATTTATCTAAATTAAACTCCATCTGCCACTCCTTGACTCATCACTCCATGTGATCAAGGTCCCTCTGTACTCTGAGGTAACCTTCTTGGCTATCCACTACACCACCATTTTTGGTGATATCTGCAAACTTACTAACCATACCTCCTACATTCACATGCATAGAGATAAAAGGTACTGCAGATGCTGGAGAATCTGAGCCAACAAGGTGTGGGGCTGGATGAACACAGCAGGCCAAGCAGCATCAGAGGAGCAGGAAAGCTTGACGTTTCGGTTTACTGGCTCCATCCCCGCCTCTTCGACTTGTCTGCCTCCTCTCCACCTATCCATCTTCTATCCGCCTCCCCCTCTCTCCCTATTTATTTCAGAACCCTCTTCCCCTCCCCCATTTCTGATGAAGGGTCTAGGCCTGAAACGTCAAGCTTTCCTGCTCCTATGATGCTGCTTGGCCTGCTGTGTTCATCCAGCCCCACACCTTGTTATCTCTATTTCACATCCATATTATTCATTTACATGACAAAACTTGATTGCCTTATTGCATTTTCTGTCCAGATTTTGTGTCTCCGAGCTGTGACAATGGCCATGATACACACTCAGATTGCATGATCTCAACTTGACTAAACAAGGGCCAAGGCAAACTGGAATTTGGAAGCACTAGGCAGTTTTGGCAAGAGACAGTAAGAGTGTGAACATGGATACAAGATTTGTATCCAACTTTAAATGATGCTCCTCTTGACTTACTGCTAAATGCAATCAAGGGCAGAAGTAAAATAATTTTAGAGTCGGACTTTGAATTTGGAGGTTTCTTCTTGCCACAAGGTGAGATTAGAATTGATTGAGGAGATTAGCAACGAGAACATTGGGCTGAATTCTCCCAGTTTCTCAGTAACACGGGTCATGATGAGTCAGTGAAATCAGAAAAATGAAATTCTCATCAGGAACAGAAGACCAATTTCCTACTCAATGTTTGAACGACAAGGCAAGAGCCTTGTTAGTGAGTGGACAGAAGTCAACTTGCAAGCATTACCATCTCATTATTACCTATTTTCACCTTGTTTATATGCAGTTTGCTAGATACAGTCGAGAAACTGAACGGTAATAATGCTCAACATGTAAGTCAGAGCAGGTACCTGGGAGGTCCAGCTTGCCACTTGATCCTGGCTTCCATCTTGTCTTGCATTCCAATAGCTTAAGTAACACTCCATGGATATAAGTCACTTGCATGTACTTGCAACACATCCATGGAAGTTGACATCAGATATGCATCAATCCTACTACATCATTATGGCACACCTTTGACTTACTTAGAATACAAGTTATCCACTTCAATGTTGCAATTCGAAGCAAACTGACACCTTTCTTTGCCGTAATGCTGCTAGGGTGCTTTGTGGGCAGCATCCTGTGCATCAGAGCAGGGTGTATTTCGAGGCCCTTTGCTTGATTTTTTAGTACTCACTCACTTGCATCTACTTGAATGCTCACAGCATCTCTCCCTTGCGCTGTCTTACCTTTTTGCTCAGAACTTACAGGCTCACTGTACGTCTGTCTTACCCTGTCCCTTAGTGCAGGCACAAAGCCAGTCAACTTGTCTTGGTGATCATTAGGCATCAGACAAAGACATGCAGCTGTACAGCATCATGCTACATCAATACCACACCTACAACATGTGCCAGTAACTTATGTAACAAATACACTGAATGTACTTCAAGCAAAAGGCCAGATCTCAAATGCTAATGGCAGTAGTCCTTAATCATGTCAAAGGGGACAGTCATTATTCAGAACAGCTCAGCTCGTCCACACCTCCCTAACCTGTTCTTCCTCTCACCTATCCCCTCCTCCCACCTCAGGCTGCACCCCAATCTCCTACCTACTAACCTCATCCTGCCCCCTTGACCTGTCCGTCCTCACTGGACTGACCTATCTCCTCCCTACCTCCCCACCTACACTCACCTTTACTGGCTCCATCCCTGCCTCTTTGACTTGTCTGTCTCCTCTCCACCTATCCTCTCCTCTATCCATCTTCTATCCGCCTCCCCCTCGCTCCCTATTTATTTCAGAACCCTCTTCCCCTCCCCCATTTCTGATGAAAGGTCTAGGCCCGAAACGTCGAGCTTTCCTGCTCCTATGATGCTGCTTGGCCTGCTGTGTTCATCCAGCTCCACAGCTTGTTATCTCGGATTCTCCAGCATCTGCAGTTCCTATTATTTCTGATACAATTTTAACCCCACTGCAAAGCCTCTAAGGATGCCTACCCTGAAGAAGTTACCCTCCTCCCTCCGGACAAACCTCAGGGGATCTCTCTCCCACTGCAACTCTCAATCTCTTGGGCCTTGAAACTGCTTGACCATGTCCTGAAGCAAACCAGGTACGACAGCCACATCACCTTTCTTAGTACCTGCCTACGGAACCAGATCATCCCCAATGGACTACAATCCACATTCAAGCCTTCCCAATTTGGCCCCAACCGTGACAATATCTACATTCAGAACATTGAGACCGTTCAGAAGCGTTTCTCCCTGCAATTCCTGAAACACACACTTGCAGCAATGCGTCGGCATCTCCAGGCACTACAATCAAGCCTACCCCAGCTCAGAGCCTCCCTCTCCCAGACCTGCAAAGGACCTCTCCTGTTTTTCATTCTTCGTAGGATCCACAACCTGAACTCACAATTCTGCTCAGCTTTATTGGACACTAAAAACCGTAAGTACAGTAAACTTACTGGTGCCCACCACCCAAAACGGGCTTCCCCCACCTCCTAAATCCCCAGCCGTACCCCAGACCTCCCCCACAATGAGCCCGCCGCCATTGGCCATGAGGCCACTGTCGGAGAACCCACAGATGACATCACATCCGCCACCGTCGGGTACACCACTTCCGGGACAGCGAACGCCATCACTGCTGAAGCCACCGCCTCTATCTCCGAGACCAAGACCAACACCACAGACACTACCGTCACCAGTGCTGCCGCCGCCTACCGCCACCGCCGCTCCACACATCATGGACGCAGGCGCAACTTTGCCCATTGGCGACGCAACTCCGCCCACCGCTGACAACTCCACTCTCTGCCGACGCAACTCCGCCCACTGCCTCCACAGCCAGCAGCTCCAGAGGAGACAGCAACACTGAGCCCTGCTGAGTCTTCACCATCCCCCCAGACCTCCCCCTTACTGAGGATGAACAGTCATTCCTCAGTAAAGGGCTCACCTTTGTCCCCCTCCACCCACATATCAACGAATACCGCTCACGCTTGGATATTGAGCAGTTTTTCTGCCGCCGCCGCCTCCACGTTTACCTCTTCAACCGTGAACCTAACCCTCCCTCCACTGACCCCTTCTCCCACCTCCAACACAAGCCCTCCTCCTCGACACCACTCCAAGGCATCCTCCCTCCCTCGACCTCTTCATCTCCAACTGCCATCGAGACATGAATCGCATCAACCTCTCCACCCCTCTCACCCACTCCAACCTCTCCCCCACAGAACGTGCAGCTCTCCGCTCCCTCCACTCCAATCCCAACCTCACCATAAAACCCGTGGACAAGGGAGGCGCAGTTGTAGTATGGCGCACTGACCTCTACATCGCTGAGGCCAGGCGCCAACTCTCCGACACCTCCTCCTACCGCCCCCTGGATCATAACCCCTCCCCCGAGCACCAAACCATCATCTCCCAAACCATCTACAACCTCATCACCTCAGGTGACCTCCCACTCACTGCCTCCAACCTCATCGTTCCCCAACCCCGCACCGCCCACTTCTATCTCCTTCCCAAAATCCACAAACCTAAATGCCCTGGTTGACCCATTGTCTCCGCCTGCTCCTGCCCCAAACTTACCTCGACTCCATTTTCTCCCCCTTGGTCCAGGAACTCCCTACCTACGTCCGTGACACCACCCACGCCTTCCACCTTCTCCAGAACTTCCAATTCCTCGGTCCCCAACATCTCATTTTTACTATGGACGTCCAGTCCCTGTCCACCTGCATTCCCCATGCAGATGGCTTAAAGGCCCTCCGCTTCTTCCTGTCCCACATACCTGACCAGTCCCCCTCCAGTCACACCCTCATCCGCTTAGCCGAACTCGTCCTCACCCTCAACAACTTCGCTTTCAATTCCTCCCACTTCCTGCAGACAAAGGGGGTGGCCATGGGTACCCGCATGGGCCCAAGCTATGCCTGCCTCTTTGTAGGGTTACGTGGAACAATCCCTCTTCCGTACCTACACTGGCCCTAAACCCCACCTCTTCCTCCGTTACATTGATGACTGTGTCGGTGCCGCCTTGTGCTCCCACGAGGAGCTCGAACAGTTCATCCACTTCACCAACACCTTCCACTCCAACCTTAAGTTCACCTGGACCATCTCTAACAGCTCTCTCCTTCCTGGACCTCTGTCTCCATCTCGGGTAACGACCTAGAAACCAATGTCCATTTCAAGCCTACCGACTCCCACAGTTACCTAGAATACACCACCTCCCACTCACCTTCCTGCAAAAAATGCCATCCCCTATTCCCAATTCCTTCGCCTCCGCCGCATCTGCTCCCAGGGTGAGGCATTCCACTCCTGCACATCTCAGATGTCCTCGTTCTTCAAGGACCGCAACTTCTCCTCCGCAGTGGTCGAGAATGCCCTCAACCGTGTCTCCCGTATTTCCCGCAACTCATCCCTCACACCCCGTCCCCGCATTAACAACCAAAAAAGAATCCCCCTCATCCTCACGTACCACCCCACCAACCTCTGGATCCAACGCATCATCCTCCGACACTTCCGCCATCTGCAATCCAACCCCACCAAAGACATTTTTCCCTCCCCACCCTTGTCTGCTTTCCAGAGGGACCACTCTCTCCGTGACTCCCTTGTCTGCTCCACACTTCCCTCCAGCCCCACCACGCCACACCCAGCACTTTTCCCTGCAACCGCAGAAAGTGCTATACCTGCCCCCACACCTCCTCCCTCACCCCCATCCCAGGCCCCAAGAAGACTTTCCGCATCAAGCAGATGTTCACCTGCACATCGGCCAATGTGGTATACTGCATCTGCTGGACCCGTTGTGGCCTCCTCTACATCGGGGAAACCAAGTGGAGGCTTGGGGACCGCTTTGCAGAACACCTGCGCTCGGTTCGCAACAAACAATTGCACCTCCCAGTCGCGAACCATTTCAATTCCCCCTCCCATTCCTCAGACGACATTTCCATCCTGGGCCTCCTGCAGTGCCACAATGATGCCACCCGAAGGCTGCAGGAACAGCAACTCATTTAGCCTGGGAACCCTGCAGCCCAATGGTATCAATGCGGATTTCACAAGCTTCAAAATTTCCCCTCCCCCATCCGCATCCCAAAACCAGCCCAGCTCACCCGCCTCCCTAACTTGTTCTTCCTCTCACCTATCCCCTCCTCCCACCTCAAGCCCCACCCCCATCTCCTACCTACTAACCTCATCCCGCCCCCTTGACCTGTCCGTCCTCCCTGGACCGACCTATCGCCTCCCTACCTCCCCACCTACACTCAGTCTTACTGGCTCCATCCCCGCTTCTTCGACTTGTCTGCCTCCTCTCCACCTATCCATCTTCTATCTGCCTCCCCCTCTCTCCCTATTTATTTCAGAACCCTCTTCCCCTCCCCCATTTCTGATGAAGGGTATAGGCCCGAAACGTCAAGCTTTCCTGCTCCTATGATGCTGCTTGGCCTTCTGTGTTCATCCAGCTCCACACCTTGTTATCTCAGTCATTATTCACATGGTCCCATCACAATTAGTTAAGGGCAATGTCCAACCTTAGTCCAGGAGATCTGACACTGTCATGTGACCACTTAAGTGGTCAGGGTCGGGGTTTTGTATCAGCAGTCTGAGTAGTGGTCCATAGTCAGTCCTGCAGGGCCAGTGCAATGACGCTGGGATTAGCAGTCTAGGAGTGCACAAATTTCAGACAGGACTGTTACTCCAAGTGGTTCATGAACTGCAATCAGTTCTGGGGTCTGCTCACTGAAAGTCATGGTGGGTTATCAGGAGCCAAAGCTGTGGTAGGTATATTGGGGAAGTCAATTATAGAATTAGAGGCAGTATACTGAGATTCAGAGGAAACAATAATTGTGACAAGGTTAACAACATATAAAGGTTGCAGAGTTTCTTGCAGTACATAGGTTACTAAGGCAGAGCAGTCATCAACAGTCTCTATGCTGGCTTCAACAGGGAACAGTGCATCATGATGGCTGGGCTGTAGCCCCAGGGGTCAGGAAATAATAATGGGGCATGAGGCTTAAATGAAGGAGTTGGTTGGGAGCACGTAGAAGCTCAGAACTACTGGAATCAACAAGAAGGGCAAGGAATAAAGGAACATAAAGTTGTAGGGTGGATCACCTAGATAAACAGGCTGAACCTGTGATTCACATTTGAAACACAACCTCCATTACTGTCCTTATCCAAATTGCGAGTGCGCAATACAAATGAAAAATAGCTGCCACCATACTAAAGTGGGTGGAGTAGTTTTCTGTCTGAGAATGTGAATATTACTTGTGATTGATCTGAGGCTTTTCAAGGGGCAATTGCATTAATCACATACTTGTACAATACAGTTTAAAGCCATCCATAATCATCACTGCATGTTCTTCACATGTATGATAAAGGTATTCCATGGCCCTCCTGCTAAGTCCTTCATGTTCTACTATATCAAGGACTCTACTAACTGTCATTTGTGTGTAACAAAAACAAAAACTGCTGGACAAACTCAACAGGTCTGGCAGCATCTGTGGAGAGAAAGTAGAGTTAATGTTTTGAGTCCAGCAACTCCTCTTCAGTTCTCTCCACAGATTTATTACAAAGAAATAAGTAAAGTTAAGTAAACAATTATGAAACATCGAAATATAATTCTGCTAGTTAGAATTCTAACCCCCCCCTCAAACTCCCTCACTATACATGTATACAGGTACAAAAAACTGGATGTCATGGGAGAAGAGAAATTTGGAAAGCAGTTCACTGGTCCCTGCTCACAAGATTTAGAGTCATAGAGTCACAGAGTCACAATGTTGTACACCACAGAAACAGACGCTTCAGTCCAACACGTCCATGCTGACCAGATATCCTAAATTAATCTAGTCCAATTTGCCAGCATTTAGCCCATATTCCTCTAAACTCTTCCTATTCATGTATTCATCCAGATGCCTTCTAAATGATGTAATTGTACTGGGCTCTGCCACTTCCTCTGGCAGTTTATTCCATACACACACCACCCTCTCCATGAAGAAGTTGCCCCTTAGATCCTTTTATATCTTTCTCCTCTCAGCTTAAACCTATGCCCTCTAGTTTTAGACTCCCCTGGCCTAGGGGAAATACCTTGGCTATTCACCCTATCCATGTCCCTCATGATTTTATAAACTTCTATAAGCACAGCCCTCAATCTCCGACACTCCAGTGAAAATAGCCCCAACCTATTGGCTTTGTCTTTGGGGCAGCATGGTGGCTCAGTGGTTAGTACTGCTGCCTCGCAGCTCCAGGAACCCAGGTTCAATTCCACCCTTGGGCGACTGTGCAGTTTCCACATTCTCCCTGTATCTGTGGGTTTCCTCTGGGTGCTCCCACAGTCCAACAACAATGTGCAGGCTAGGTGGATTGGCCATGCTAAATTGCCCATAGTATTCAGGGATGTAGAGATTAGGTGGGTTATAGGGGGATGGGTCTGGGTGGGATGTTCTGAGGGTTGGCGTGGGCTTGATGGGCCGAAGAGCAACACATATTTCCACACTGTAGGGGTTCTACGATCTGTTCAGCCTCTCCTTTTAGTTCAAAGCCTTCAATCCCAGCAACATCCTTGTAAAATATAACAACATATTTTCGACAGCAGGGAGATAGAATTGAATGCAGTATTCCAAATGTGGCTTAAAAGGATATCCTATATAGACACAACATGACCTACCAACTTCTATACTCAATGTACTGTCCAATAAAGGCAAGTGGACCAACTACCTTCTTCACTATCCTGTCTACCTTCAAGGAATTACAAACAGCATCCCAAGGTCTTTTCATTCGGCAACATTCTGAGAAGATGCAGACCAGAATGCTGCTTCTTGATCTTCCTTCTCTGGATGCTTTCGCTTGTTTGCAGGATGCACAGGATGGCACTGGTTTTCAAAGCTGATTTATTTGTTAAAAGTCATAGCTTACAGCAACTGCTGAAGGAAAAATAAATCGGCTTTCATCTGGCTTGAAATTTTTTTTCTGCAGAGAACAGAGACAGCTCCTAAACTTGAGGCGATCTGATGACTTATCGCAATCCTGTCCCCAGCCCATTTCAAAGTCAATCACATAGTTATTAGCAGCAGAAGGCCTTTGTCATTGATAACTCATTGGTCTTTCGATCAGTAATCAGTTAACAGCTACCAAATGAAACTCCATTTATAGACAACTTTGGCTCTAGGTTATCTCTAAACCATCCTTTACTGTTTCAACCAGCAGCAGTGTAAACAGCACTTACAATGAGTGACAAGTTACTTGTTTCAAAAAGTACAGCAATCCCACAATAATCCTTAGTTTTCAAAGTAGTTCCTTTTCCTATTTCTGTTCACGAGCAAAAATACAGAAAATAGAAAGATTGCATCAGAGATAATAGGAACTGCAGATGCTGGAGAATCCGAGATAACAAGGTGTGGGGCTGAATGAACACAGCAGGCCCAAGCAGCATCATTGGAGCAGGAAAGCTTGACGTTTCGGGCCTAGACCCTTCATCAGAAATGGGGGAGGGGAAGAGGGTTCTGAAATAAATAGGGAGAGAGCGGGAGGTGGATAGAAGATGGATAGAGGAGAGGATAGGTGGAGAGGGGGCAGACCAGTCAAAGAAGCGGGGATGGAGCCAGTAAAGGTGAGTAGGTAGGGAGGAGATAGGTCAGTCCAGGGAGGACGGACAGGTCAAGGGGGTGGGATGGGGTTAGTAGGTAGGAGATGGGGGTGCGGCTTGAGGTGGGAGGAGGGGATGGGTGAGGGGAAGAATAGGTTAGGGAGGCGGGGATGAGCTGGGCTGGTTTTGGGATGCAGTTGGGGGACGGGAGATTTTGAAGCTTGTGAAATCCATTGATACCATTGGGCTGCAGGGGTCCCAGGCTAAATATGAGTTGCTGTTCCTGCAGCCTTCGGGTGGCATCATTGTGGCACTGCAAGAGGCCCAGGATGGACATGTCGTCGCGAACTTATCTCCACCCACCTTGACTCCATTTTCTCCCCCTTGGTCCAGGAACTCCCTACCTACGTCCGTGACACCACCCACGCCCTCCATCTCCTCCAGAACTTCCAACTCCCCAGACCCCAACACCTCATTTTTACTATGGACGTCCAGTCCCTTTACACCTGTATTCCTCATGCAGATGGCCTAAAGGCCCTCTGCTTCTTCCTGTCCCACAGACCTGACCAATCTCCCTCTACTGACACCCTCATCTGCTTGGCCGAACTCGTCCTCACCCTCAACAACTTCTCTTTCAATTCCTCCCACTTCCTGCAGACAAAGGCAGTGGCCATGGGTACCCGCATGGGTTACGTGGAACAATCCCTCTTCCATACCTACACTGGCCCTAAACCCCACCTCTTTCTCCGTTACGTTGATGACTGTATCGGCGCCGCCTCGTGCTCCCACAAGGAGCTCGAACAGTTCATCCACTTCACCAACACCTTCCACCCCAACCTGAAGTTCACCTGGACCATCTCTAACACCTCTCTCTCCTTCCTGGGCCTCTCTATCTCCATCTCGGGTAACCACCGAGAAACCAATATCCATTTCAAGCCCACCGACTCCCACATGTACCTAGAATACACCTCCTCCCATCCACCATCCTGCAAAAATGCCATCCCCTATTCCCAAATCCTTCGCCTTCGCCGCATCTGCTCCCAGGATGAGGCATTCCATTCCCGCACATCTCAGAAGTCCTCGTTCTTCAAGGACCGCAACGTCTCCTCCGCAGTGGTCGAGAATGTCCTCGACCATGTCTCCCGCATTTCCCACAACTCATTCCTCACACCCCGTCCCTGCAATAACAACCAAAAAAAATCCCTCTCGTCCTCATGTACCACCCCACCAACCTCCGGATCCAACGCACCATCCTCCGACACTTCCGCCATCTGCAATCCAACCCCACCACCAAAGACATTTTTCCCTCCCCACCCTTGTCTGCTTTCCGGAGGGACCACTCTCTCCGTGACTCCCTTCTCCGCTCCACACTCCCCTCCAGCCCCACCACACCCGGCACTTTTCCCTGCAACTGCAGGAAGTGCTATACTTGCCCCCACACCTCCTCCCTCACCCCAATCCCAGGCCCCAGGAAGACTTTCCACATCAAGCAGATGTTCACCTGCACATCGGCCAATGTGGTATACTGCATCCGCTGTACCCGTTGTGGCTTCCTCTACATCGGGGAAACCAAGCGGAGGCTTGGGGACCGCTTTGCAGAACTCCTGCGCTTGGTTCGCAACAAACAATTGCACCTCCCAGTCGCGAACCATTTCAACTCCACCTCCCATTCCTCAGACGACATTTCCATCCTGGGCCTCCTGCAGTGCCACAATGATGCCACCCGAAGGCTGTGGGAACAGCAACTCATTTAGCCTGGGAACCCTGCAGCCCAATGGTATCAATGTGGATTTCACAAGCTTCAAAATCTCCCCTCTCCCAACCGCATCCCAAAACCAGCCCAGTTCGTCCCCGCCTCCCTAACCTGTTCTTCCTCTCACCTATCCCCTCTTCCCACCTCAAGCCGCACCCCCATCTCCCATCTACTAACCTCATCCCGCCCCCTTGACCTGTCCGTCCTCCCTACCCCCCCACCTACACTCACTTTTACTGGCTCCATCCCCGCCTCTTCAACTTGTCTGTCTCCTCTCCACCTATCCATCTTCTCTCCGCCTCCCCCTCTCCCTATTTATTTCAGAACCCTCTTCCCCTCCCCCATTTCTGATGAAGGGTCTAGGCCCGAAACGTCAAGCTTTCCTGCTCCTATGACGCTGCTTGGCCTTCTGTGTTCATCCAGCCCCACACCTTGTTATCTTGAAAATAAAAAGATGTGGTGTTTACAATACATAACGTTGGATTATACATTACCTAATGCGGTCCTTTGGATCTATCAACTTTGCATCTCAGAATGAATCTTTTGTCTTTGTTTTGGGTGTATGAAATGCAATTGTGAAAGCTTGACGTTGTAAGGATTAGGAAATTGTCCAACCACGTCCAACAGTGAACTTTGGAAATGTCACACTTGAACATGACTATTCACATTCTACTTCTGGGACATAGCCAATTACTCATTCAACATTATCTCTCCTTCTTCTCAAACCAAATTATTTCCCAAAGCAGGTCACATGGTATAATCAGGCAAAAATTGATGCTAGCCAAAATACAAAACAATGACTGAAAAATCAGTTCAAACAGCCTATTTGTTTTAGGTGGGTCTTGAAAGAAATAGAAAGTTACTGAACTTTAAGAGAATATCAAGAGCTGGGGCTCTAGATGTCTAAAGACATAGGAACCGATGATAGCATGAAGGGACGTGAAATATTTGAGAAAGTTACGGTGAAGAAACTATTGGAGAATTACAGGACTGGACAAAGTATCAAAGATAAAGAAGGGTGAATCTGTGAAAAAATCTGAATGAGGATTTGAGCTGCTGTTCCAAGCAAAGTATTCAGATTAACTTTTAGCTCTTTGAATTTTTACCACGCATGCTGTTAAAATAGCAAATATTAATCAAAACCACAAAGTTCCAAATCTGGATTGTAAAATGCTACTGGAACTGTTGGCATGTTGCCAGCTTAAGGGCTTTAGCCAAAAAATATTTGACAAAATTTTGGTATTTTTATGCATACTTATATTCTCAAACTCGACAAAGTGAAGCAGGGTCACTTTATCATAGAACGCCTACAATGCGGAAAGAGGCCATTTGGCTCATCAAGACTGCACCAACCTCGGAAGAGCATCCTCCCAGACACAGACCCCTTCCCCATACCCATCACCCTTCATTTACCGAGGCTAATCCACCTAGCCTGCACATCCTTGGACACTACAGAGAATTTAGCATGGCCAATCACCTAACCTGCACATCTTTGGACTGTAGGAGGAAACTGGAGCACCTGGCAGAAACCCATGCTGACACAGGGAAAATGTGCAAACTCCACACAGACAGTCACCCAAGACTGGAATCAAACCCGGATCACTGGTGCTGTGAGGCAGCCGTACTAACCACTGTCATCATGCTGTCCTTTGTTGTCACTGAACCTGTTGATCATACTTTGAACAATTCAGCAATGCTTTCTGACTTTCAGTAGGATACACATAAAAAGAGGAAGTTGACGAAAATTGCAGGAGGATTCTAGGATTACAAATCCTTGACTATCCTTAAGGATTGAGAAGGTAGAGGATAAAATTGAAGTATATCACAAGTTGAAAGCAACCATCCTCTTTCTTGTGAGAACAAGGTGTAGAGCTGGATGAACACAGCAGGCCAAGCAGCAACAGAGGAGCAGGAATGCTGACGTTTTGGGTCTAGACCCTTCTTCAGAAATGGGGGAGGGAAAAGGGATGCTGAAATAAAGAGAGAGGGAGAGGTGGATGGAAGTTGGATAAAGGAGCAGATAGGTGGAGAGGAGACTGGTAGGTAGGAGGTGGAGGTGGTGGTTGAGGTGGGAGGAGCGGATAGGTGGGAGAAAAGACAGACAGGTCAGGGAGGCAGAGATGGAGCCAGTAAAAGTGAGTGTAGGTACAGAGACAATGGATCGACCAGGGCAGTTGGGTTTGTAGATTTAGGGAAGGAGATTGAAACGGGCGGTGCGGGCTTGGAGAATGATGAGGTTGGAGGCTGTGGGTGGGAAGTCACCTGAGGTGATGAGGTTGTGGGTGGTCTGGGAGATGATGTTTTGGTGGTCGAGGGTGAGGTCATGATCAAGGGGGCGGTAGGAGGAGGTGTCAGAGAGCTGGCGCCTGGCCTCGGCAATGTAGAGGTCAGTGCGCCATACCACAACTGTGCCTCCCTTGTCCGCAGGTTTTATAGTGAGGTCAGGGTTGGAGTGGAGGGCTGCATGTTCTGTAGGGGAGAGGGTGGAGTGGGTGAGGGGGTGGAGATGTTGAGGTGATTGATGTCTCGACGGCAGTTGGAGATGAAGAGGTCAAGGGAGGGTAGGAGGCATTGGGGTGGTGTCCAGGAGGAGGTGGTGTGTTGGAGGTGGGAGAAGGGGTCAGTAGAGGGAGGGTTAGGCTCGCGATTAAAGTAGTAAGCACGGACGTGGCAGAAAAACTGTTCAACGTCCAAGCGTGAGCAGTATTCGTTGATGTTAGGGTGGAGGGGGATAAAGGAGATAAAGGATAAAAACAACTTCTCCTTCAATTCCCCTCTTCCTACAGACAAAGGGAGTGGCCATGGGTACCCACATGGGCTCAAGTATGCCTGTCTCATTGTAGGATATGTGGAACAGTCCCTCTTCTGAAGCTACACTAGCCCCATCGCCCACCTCTTCCTCTGTTATATTGATGACTGTATCGGCGCCGCCTCGTCCTCCCACGAGGAGCTCGAACAGTTCATCCACTTCACTAACACCTTCCACCCCAACCTTAAGTTCACCTGGACCATCTCCGATACCTCACTCTCCTTCCTGACCTCTGTTTCCATCTCTGGCAACCACCTGGAAACCGATATCTATGTCAAGCCTAACGACTCCCACAGCTACCCAGAATACACCACCTCTCACCCACCTTCCTGCAAGAATGCCATCCCCTATTCCCAATTCCTTCGCCTCTGCCACATCTGTTCCCGAGATGAGGCATTCCACTCCCAGACGTCCTCATTTTTCAAGGACCGCAAGTTCCCCTCCACAGTGGTCAAAAACGCCCTCGACCGCATCTCTCGCATTTCCCGCAACTCATCCCTCACATCCCCTCCCCGCAATAACAACAAAAACAGAATCCCCCTCGTCTACCACCCCACCAACCTCTGGATTCAACGCATCATCTTCCGCCACCTGAAATCTGACCCCACTGCCAAAGACATTTTTCCCTCCCCACCCTTACCTGCCTTCCGGATGGACCGCGCTCTCCGTGACTCCCTTGTCCGCTCCACACTTCCCTCCAGCCCCACCACCCCTGGCACTTTTCCCTGCAACCGCAGGAAGTGCTATACCTGTCCCACACCCCCATCGCGGGCCCCAAGAAAACCTTCCACATTAAACAGATGTTCACCTGCACATTTGCTAATGCGGTATACTGTATCCGCTGATCCCAATGTGGCCTCCTCTACATCGGGGAAACCAAGCAGAGGCTTGGAGACCGCTCTGTGGAACACCTACACTCGGTTCGCGGCAAACAACTGCACCTCCTAGTCGCAAACCACCTCAACTCCCCCTCCCACACCTTGGACGACATGTCCATCCTGGGCCTCCTCCAGTGCCACCCGAAGGCTGCAGGAACAGCACCTCATATTTTGCTTGGGAACCCTCTGGACGAATGGTATCAATGTCGACTTCACAAGGTTCAAAATCACCCCGCCCCCGACCTCATCCCAAAACCAGCCCAGCTCATCCCCGCCTCCCTGACCTGTCTGTCTTTTCTCCCACCTCAACCCCCCACCCCCACCTCCTACCTACCAGCCTCATCGACCTGTCCGTCTCCTCTCCACCTATCTGCTCCTTTATCCAACTTCCATCCGCCTCCTCCTCTCTCTATTTATTTCAGAATCCCCTTCCCCTCCCCCATTTCTGAAGAAGGGTCCAGACCCGAAACGTCAGCTTTCCTGCTCCTCTGATGCTGCTTGGCCTGCTGTGTTCATCCAGCTCTACACCTTGTTCTCTCAGATTCTCCAGCATCGGCAGTTCCTACTATCTCATCCTCTTTCTTCTGTTCTTTTTCTCTGCAACTCATTGGCACAATCACCCAGATTTATTGGGCCAGTGTAACATATTTGTGAATCATGAAAGTCTACTCCAGTTTATTGTACTACTGAGTATATCCTTGGTTATACATGGGGCAGCACGGTGGCTCAGTAGTTAGCACTGCTGCCTCACAGCACCAGGGACCCGGGTTCGATTCCAGCCTCGGGTGTCTGTCTGTGTGGAGTTTGCACATTCTCCCCATGTCTGTGTGGGTTTCCTCTGGGTGCTCTGGTTTCCTCCCACAGTCCAAAGATGTGCAGGTTAGGTGGATTGGCCATGCTAAATTGCCCATAGTATTCAGGGAGGTGTAGGTTAGGTGGGTTGTTGGGGGTCTGGGTCTGGGTGGGATGCTCTGAGGTTCAGTGTGGACTTGTTGGGCCAAAGGGCCTGTTTCCACACTGTAGGGATTCTATTCTCTATTCTACATTGTGGTGTACAAGGATCAGACCCTGGGGTAGCAACAAGGACCATTTTCCAAGTATTAGTTCTTTTATTCTTTTCTGTTTTCTGAACAGCACTGACCTTTAGTAAAAATGTTATGTGGATGAAATAATGCACTTTGTGAATCAGGTGTAACATCACACTTTTACAGAAGTTAACTTGCATCAGACTGAATTTGGAAACAAACCTCTAACATCATTTGTCCATCATACAAGATAAATGACAAGTTGCACCACCAGAAGTAACAAGTTATCAACTGATTGATAAATCTAGCTCTAAGTATTAAGGGTAAAACACTTAGTGATTGAGAGTCTGACAATAATTAATTCTAAGTAATGCCTACTGTTTAATAGCACCAGAGGAGCAGATAACAGAGTACAAGCGATAGACAAAGTAAAACAACATTTACCTCTATCCCTTGGTTGATGGCTAGTTTTGCTAATCTCACTGCAATAGGACCCTAGTAAGAAAGAAATAATGGCTCAGCTTTACGAACTCAAGAATCTTGGAGCAAATTGATGGTATTCTATGATCAACAAATAATGGAATACGTTATACATAAGAAATGTTTAACATTCAGCACAAAGTAATTAATACATTGCACAAAATAAAAATAAAAAGCTATTTCCTGTTGGACCAGGACTGTTGAAATACATCTCAGGCAAAAGGGAAATTCATGGTGTGAGCTACCAAGGAGCATGTCAACAATACACTGGCACTATCTCCCACCTCTTCCTCCGCTACATCGATGACTGTATTGGCGCTGTCTTGTGCTCCCATGAGGAGCTTGAACAGTTCATCAACTTTACTAACACCTTTCACCCCAACCTCAATTTCACCTGGACCATCTCTGATGCCACTCTCTCCTTCCTGAGCCTCTCGGTCACCATTTCTGGTGACCGCCTCGAAACCGACATCTATTTCAAGCCCACTGACTCTGGCAGCTATCTACTACACCTCCTCTCACCCACCTTCCTGCAAGAATGCAATCCCCTACTCCCAATTCTGCCACGTCTGCTCCCAAGATGGGGCATTCCACTCCAAAACATCCCAGATGTCCTCTTATTGCAAGCTCTCGACCACATCGCTTGCATTTTGTGCACCTCTGCTCTCACATCTCCTCCCCCGAACAAACACAAAGGCAGAATCCCCCTTGTCCTCACATATCAGCCCACTAACCTCCGGATTCAATGTATCATTCGCCACCACTTACCCCACCTGTCATCTGACCCCACAACCGATAATATATTTCCCTTCCCACCCCTATCTGCCTTTCATAGGAACCACTCTTTCCGCAACTCCCTCGTCCACTCCACACTCCCCACTAGCCCCACAACCCTCTGCACCTTTCCCTGCAACCGTAGGTAATGTTACACCTATCCCTACACCTCCCTCCCTCACCTCCATCCAGGGTATCAAATAAACTTTTCACATCAGACGGCGGTTCATCTGCATATCCGTCAATGTGGTCTATCGCATCTGCTGCTCCTGATGTGGCCTCCTCTACATCGGTGAGACCAAGTAGAGTCTCGGAGACCGCTTTGTAGAGCACCTGCGCTGTTTGTGACAAGCGACAACACCTTCTGGTCGCAAACCACTTCAACTCCCCCTACCACTTCCTGGTCGACATTTCCATCTTGGGCCTCCTCCAGTGTCACAATGATGCCACCCAGAAACTGGATGGGCAGCACCTCATATTCCACCTTGGGAGCCTACAGCCTAATGGCCTAAATGTGGCCTTTACCAGTTTCAAAAATGTCCCCACCCCTGGCCTCATCCCACGATCAACCCTCCCTCTCATCCCCCCCCCTCCTTGACCTGGCACAACCTGTCCGCCTTCTCTCTCACCATCCGATCCTCCCTCCTCATTGACCAATCCCCACCACTGCCTACCTGCACTCACCTATCATCATCCCACCTACCTTCCCCAGCCCCACCCTTCCTCTCTATTTCTGAGCTTCCTTCTCCCTCCCCCAATTCTGAAGAAGGGTCCCGATCCAAAAACGTCAATTTTCCTGCTCCTCTGATGCTGCCTGGCCTGCTGTGTTCCTCCAGCTCCACACTTATCTGACTTCAGCATCAGTAGTTCTTCCTATCTCCCAACAGTAAGAACTTATGTTTATACAGCATCCTCTAATTTAGGGAAATTTCCCAATATACTTCACAACAGTGCAATCAAACAACAACTGGCACAGGGCAAGCAAGGAGATTTTATAACAGTTACTAGCGGTTTAATAAAACAAGTCAGTTTTCAGAAAGGTCTTAAATTTCACCATGTGGTCACAAAACCAACCTCAATTATAAGCAGATGAAAAGGCTGCAAGTGAGGCCAAAACTGGTAAAGTCTGGGATATGGAGAACCTCCCAGAATTAATGCTAGGACCTCATTAACACATTGTAGCACCATCTTCTGTTCAATGAACAAAGAGCTTAGCCAGTGGTCACAAGAGACCTGCAGTGGCAAGAGATTATTGCTGGGCTCTTGGGTGTGGTCCCTCGCAATCAGATGGTTGAAGAGGGTCTGGGCATCGGAGCTGTCCTGGAGGGTCAAGAGGAGGAAAAGTTAAAGGCTTCCTTAATGGCCAGTGAATTTCCATCTACTAAGAGTACTGAAAGAACACACTGTGGAGCTTGCAGGTCCTCTCATCTATCTGTCAAATTTCCTGATTCCTGGGAAAAAAACTTGCAGTAAATTTTAAATCTGGTTTATAATTGAACTACAGGATTACTATTTAATATTCATTAATTAAGATTCAATAACAAGGATCTGAAAAGTGGGGCCAGAGGAAAAGAAGCAGAATGGAGAACATGGCAATAGATAAACGGCAAGTAGTAGACTTTTGCCAAAAGAGGTTACCTACTCCCTGGGAAACAGATGTTTAAATAGGGCTGCAGAGAAGAGGGCAAGTAGGTACACAAATTACTAACAGTAGCAATGCATGTTAACAGACCATTTTAAAAATAAGCAAAAGATTCATTTCTAGGAGGGTAGAATGGAACACCAGAAAAATTGTCTTAAACTTCCATGTAACCTTAGTTGGATCACACTTAAGAGGGCTGTGAACCATTCCAGTCACCATAATATAAAAAGGATTTGAGGTACTGGAAAAGGTTCTAAAAAATGGTTTATGGGAATTATGCCACAATAGCAGATTGAGAGACTATACCTATAACAAAAAAATGTGGAAGATTGCATGCTTGTAGTGTTTTTCAAGACCACTGGACATCTCAAACAGTAGAGTGTAATCATCATTGTAATGTAGACAACACAGCAATAAATTTGTATGCAGCAAATTTCCACAAAACGGCAATGGGATAATGACTGGAAAATGTGCTTTTGTGACACTAATTGCACATAAACTGTGACCAGGATACCAGAAATGATTTGTCTAATTTTCTTCCAAATAGTACCGTAGGAATTGGCCCAGTAGGCAAATATGGCCTCAGTTTAATGTCTTATTTGAAAGACAGCAACTCTGAGTAATTACTCCATCACATGGTACTGCAAATATAGAGTCATTACTGATTTTGGTACTTAAGACAGATGCAATCGGTCATGTTAGAAAAGATAATTTCCATTGGTGTAGGAGTCCAGGGCTGGGAATCATTAATAATAAATAGCCACTAACAATTCCAATTGTGGACTTAGGAGACTCATTTTGCCCAAAAATGCAGTTAGAAAGTGGAAATTACTACAAGAAGGAGAAGTTGAGGCAGCTAGAAAAGATGCATTTCTAGGGAGATTAGATAAACAAATGAGGGACAATGGAATAGATGGGGGTGGATGGAGTTGGAGGGACTGTACAGCATTAGCGTCAGTATGGACTAGTTGACAGAAATAATTTATTTCTGTGCTGTCAGTACAATGCAATGCAGGTGTTTCATCTCTCTAAAGTGAAACACTCAGATGGTCCAATATCTGCTGGTATACAAAAATGGTAGGCATAGTCACGATGAAACAAATCTTGTGTACTTAACTTCTTATACCTTACTCATCTATGAATGGGATACTGGTTGGGGTGGAATGGAGTCGCAGTTTAAATTCTTTTATCTTCTATCTCTTTAGCACTATTCACACACTTCAAATGTTCCAAAACTAATTAATTACTGCTGAAAACTGTTTGTTGTAGGCAAATGTGGCACCACATTGTCTGCAGCAATTCCCACAACTAGCAATTAGATCAGTGATCATTTGGATTTTTTTTGGTTGAGGAATACAAAGAATTGTGCATTTACCTGAATAGGCAGAATGTTCTTCATGTAACATCTCACTTGAAGGATAATATTTTCAACACAAGAGTGTTTGACAGATGCTCAAATGTCAGTCAAATCCTAAAATACAGCTTGAACCCATGATCTTCTTATTCAGTCATGAGGTTTTATTATTATGACACATTTAAGTTAGAGTAAGCCAATGAGCTGTCATGTATGAGATGAGCCTATGTTCAATTAATGTTGGCACAGCATGTACTAACACAAAGGTATTGTGGATATCATGATAAAAGAATCATACATTTTCCAAGCCACATTATACATCTGTAAAATTATTAAAACTGAAAATTCTAAAAATAATTACTGAAACTAAATGTTAAGATTGTGTTTGATGTACCTGAGGTATGAATTCTCTTGCGAGAGATAATGCCCTGTGATAGGCTGCATCTCCTGCTTCATTCTGTTCTACAACATGATTAACCAGACCAATTACTTTGGCTTCAGCACCATCAAGCACTCGTCCAGAAAAAATAAGCTCCTTTGCCAAGGATACTCCTATAATACGAGGAAGACGCTGTGTGCCACCTAATTTGAAAACAGAACAAAACTCTTTCAGCAAACTTTGATCAGGAACAAATTATTGCGCCTCAACAACACTTAAAGATATGGCAAGGTACTGCCAGTTCCATTCTCTCAGAAGATAATAAAACATCCCATATTGCAACTTAAAAATAAGACTGCGAAGAAAATACACTTGAAAAGTCAAGAACTAGAAAACAAAATACTATTTCAAACTTCAATGATTTATGCTAACGTGTTGTACATGATTATCATTTTCTTTTAAGAGGAAGAAAAGTCTACAGGTAAGTTCTTTTTGTGTAGAGTAAACTTCTATTTATGAAAGAACATATACATGCCAAAAACCATGTGTGCTCTACTGGGGCTGGATTATCTTCTATTAGTTTTAAGTCAAACTCAGTTTTAGTATGGTGCTCCTCTAAAATGTACTGATTTTTTAACGATACTGCAAAAATGTCTTCACAGAGAGAGACAGACCCCATTAAACGCCAGAGTGACACTTTGAATTGAATGCTAAACTAATGCCCTGCAACCCCACACCAATCACCTGACCTGAACCAGCCCTCTCCTCCCAGCATTCAACATGGCCCACGCACCCTTGGTATATGCAGTCTTTCCACAACTGCTGGACCCGAACTTCTTTCTCCTATTACTAGGTGAAAGCCCCCTGTCCCTCCTCAGACTGTTGTGGACCTGCCCTCCCCAGGGACCTGACAACCCTCCTGTCTCAACGGGAAACTTCCTCATGGCAGGACCTGACATCTCCCACCCATTCCAATCTACCCTACACAATCCAACACTTATTGGCTCCGTATGATCTATGTCCATATGATCTATGATCTAGCTCACTGACACCCTACCTACTTGGTACCCTATCCACCTGTCACCCTACACCTACACGTTCGAGATTACATACTTACTCCTTCACAGGAAGTGTCAAACTGGCTGTCTGTGATGCTAGATATTAAAATCAGAGAATACAGCAACTAACTGTTGTGAAAAAGGTGTGGTTTGCCTTCTCCTAATTGTTCTATGCTATGAGGGCTGTTAGAGAGTAACTGACTCTGCATTTAAATCTCTGTCAGAAATGTGGAGCTCTTTCCTTGTGTAAGCTCCTTCTTTCTGTGTGAGGTTGGCACTTCTCAGAAATTCTGATCCAAAATGGTCAACAATTTTTTTTTTAAACCCATTAGTTTAGTGCGCCAAATTGAAAAAGCATGATATTTACAGGCATCTATAATTATGCAACTCTAATTTCCCATCAGACATATAGTTTGAACTCTATTCAACAAAATAGTTCTTCTTTCACTCTCATGGGTAGAATTGAAGATGGAAAACATACCAGTCAGCTAATCTGATTTGGGGTCAGAAACAAGTTATTGCACTCGCACCAGGAAAAGTCAAAACTAACTTTTTTCCATTTTGAAGCTCTTAATAAACAAAAATGTGAATTGTTTTAATGGCATCAAACAATCCTAATGTCGAATGACCTATTTTATCCTTGAATAGTAACACTTGACAGGAAATTCAATTGAAATCGACGTCTATGAAATTGCCAGTTTTTCTGCAACTTAAATTTTGAAATATGTCAAGAAATGTTGTTGTACAAATTGAATCAGCTGATAATGTTGCAATGTGTCACGAGGCAACATATGAAGCAACTTTTGAGAAACAGCATTATTCTCATTTCAGAAAAGTTTTGAAACTCTTTTGCTGCAAAATAATGCCTAGTTAGATACTTTAATTTTGGTAAATATTTATTTATATTTCCTCATATGCTGACAAATAGTCTAACAGCCAACTTCCTAATCTTGTCCTCAACAAGCATTAGGACATACAAATCACATATTGGTAGGGGTTATCACTACTGCTTTGGCTGTGATAAGTTAAGGAAATACAGAACAAAGTTCAAAATTGGCCTTTTATGATTTCCAAGGTTAAACAATTCCTAACTCGATTTAACTATCTTTGCTCCATATCCCTTGAGAATATTACCTTACAACAATCAAATGCAGAGACTTAAGTCCAGCCCATGGAACAAAGATATATGACTTCTCTCAAAAGTAGTTGTTGCATGATCAAATTAACAGGAATATTAGCTTTGTCTATGCTAAATATTTAACAGGAATTAATTCTTACAACTTCTATAATGGAAGGTGGTTGCCTAGTGGTATTATCGCTGGACTGTTAATCCAGAGACCCAGATAATGTTCTGGGGACCCAGGTTCGAACCCCACCTTGGCAGATGGTGGAATTTGAATTCAATAAAATATCTGGAATTAAGAGTCTAATGATATTGATTGTGAATCCATTGTCGATTGTTGGGAAAAACTCATCTGGTTCACTAACGTCCTTTAGAGAAGGAAACTGCCGTCTTACCTGGTCTGGCCTACATGTGATTCCAGACCCACAGGAATGTGGTTGACTCTTAACTGCCCTCTGGGCAATTAGGGATGGGTAATAAATCCTGCCTGGCCAGTGATGCCCTCATCCATGCCGTGAATGAATAAAGAAAAAAATTGTCATACAGGAGTCTATGGATCCTAAGGATAAGGGAGTACCAAAGGATTTGAAGTGTTATTGAATTTCACGCAATCTAGGGCTTGCTTGGCTCAAATAATACCATGGACATAGCGCATCAAGAATACTGCTTTCTGGATTTATTTCAGTATATGTTGATTCAATAGATGTTTCTATCAGAACAGAGCTCTTGAAATGTGTGCCAGTACTTGTAAACAGTTCTTTATGCAATAAACAATAGCTATTTCAACAGCCTCAGCTCTTAAAAACCAATTACCTTGAGAATCTTGAACAAGAGGATGTAGTGACAGAATAAGAGTTCACTCAAATAAATCTAAGATGCAAAAGAATTTCTTCTCCTACTGGTAGTGAATGTCTCGAATTCTCTGCCCAAGACAGTTGTGCAGGCTAGATCACTTAAGTGTTTAAGATCTTTGAAATATCAGAGAATTGAGGGCTGTGATGTGCTATCATGAAAAAGGAGTTGAGGCCTAAGGCAGATCAGTAATGGTCTTGTTGAATGTCTGGGCAGGTTTGCGTGGTTGAGTGGCCCACTTGTGCTCCCATTTCTTATGATCTAAGTACAGTCAATGTGATTTGTTACTGGGAAAAAAGGAAAAACATTTGTTTGTTCTTTAAAACAGCATGAATACATTGATTCTTTTTTAAAGCTTCTGAGGTGAAGTACCATAAAAGTGGGCAATAAAATCTGTTGGGCAAAGTAGGCAGAACTAAAGTTTTTCACACATCCCTCATCTATCTCACCTTCCCCCTGCAAAAAGAAAAATCAGAAAAAAATACATGTTCAATAAAATTGATTTTCTAAAAAAATCATTAGAATTGGTTCAGCGGTAATGCAGGATTAATTGAAAAAATCTGACGGACTATTAAAAAGGAGAAAGCAAAAATATATTTTATTAAGCAATTTACTATGTACTGTCAATCATTTTATCAAAATAAAGTGCTTGGAATGAAGGAAAAAGGTGTCCTTGAAATTTGTAGTGCATATTTTGTCAACCACTTCAAAAATAGCTGCAATGGGCCGGAGAAGACACATCGCATTTTCTCATCAAAAAAATTGCCTGCGACATATTGCATCCCGAGGGAGGCAAAGAAAAGACAGCCTAAATAAACCAAACTAAAACACAAAGAACAAACAACACATTTAATTCTGATGGACAAGCGTCCAATGCCACAATGATGCCACCCGAAGGCTGCAGGAACAGCAAATCATATTTAGCCTGGGAACCCTGCAGCCCAATGGTATCAATGTGGATTTCACAAGCTTCAAAATCTCCCCTCCCCCAACCGCATCCCAAAACCAGCCCAGCTCGTCCCCGCCTCCCTAACCTGTTCTTCCTCTCACCTATCCCCTCCTCAAGCCCCACCCCCATCTCCTATCTACTAACCTCATCCCGCCCCCTTGACCTGTCCGTCCTCCCTAGACTGACCTATCTCCTCCCTACCCCCCCACCTACACTCACCTTTACTGGCTCCATCCCCTCTTCGACTTGTCTGCCTCCTCTCCACCTATCCATCTTCTATCCGCCTCCCCCTCTCTCCCTATTTATTTCAGAACCCTCTTCCCCTCCCCCATTTCTGATGAAGGGTCTAGGCCCGAAACGTCAAGCTTTCCTGCTCCTATGATGCTGCTTGGCCTGCTGTGTTCATCCAGCTCCACACCTTGTTATCTCGGATTCTCCAGCATCTGCAGTACCTATTATCTCTAACACATTTAATTCACCGCCATTGCTCAAATTCTTGGTTCAATTGTTATGTTTTTTGACATTCTTCTAAAACAGTCCTCTTCTATTTAATCAGATCAGTCAAATCCTTCTCACTCAAAAAAAAGAATTAGAAGTTTTGTTCAGGGATTCCAGCTGATTTAAATTTAATTCCTTAAACCAGTTAGTTCTACGTGAAAAATTAAATACTGCAGAGATGCTGGAAATCTGAAATAAAACAGCAAAAGCTGGAAAGACTCATCAGATTCTCTTGCAGCATTTGTGGAGAGGGGAACAGACCTTTAGTTCTGGTGACAGTAAACTAGCAGTAATATTAGTTGATTAAATAATTCAGAGGCCTGACCTAATTTATTGGTGATGTGAATTCACAGCAGCTGGTGGGATTTAAATCCAACTGATTAACAATTCTGGATCATAAAGCTAGTGTCAGTAATGGTGACCATGAAACCAACAAAAGGTAATGGAAAATCTCCAGTTCACTAATGCCCTCCAGAGAAGGAAATCTGCCTTTCTTTTCCAGTCTTTCCTGTGTGTAATAATAGACTCACAGCAATGTGGTTGGCTCATAACTGCACCCTCTGAAATGCCTAGAAAAGTGAAGGCACTCAGTTGTATTGATCTACCACACCACATGGGCTGTAGCAGCTCACCATCACCATCATGAGGGCAATTAGGGATAGGCAATACGTGTGGCCACAACAGCAATAATCATATCACATGTATAAACAGAAGACTATGCCGGATAGAATTTCACAAGATCCTAGGTAGCCGGAGCGTAAGTGGAAAGAGTGGAAGTAGTAGGGAGCTCATGTTCATTCAGTAAATCTGGAGGAGAGGTTTCCAGGGCAGATCATATGCCCACTCTAAGAAGGCAGGTAGCTGATCTACATAATTAAAGCCCCTAAAAAGTGCAATTTTATAGGGTTGTCAGCATTTAGTCTACAAAGTAGTGGTTCCCTGCTGCCTGGGAGACCATTAGCTTCATGGAAGTTTTCTCCCTGCAGCAGTAAGGGGACCACTAGAGCATTAAGACTCGAAGGCTCTGCAACCCAACGATTCCCCTGGAGAGGCTTACTTGAGGTGCCCCCTTCAATGTTAATTTGTACTTTCCAGTATGAAGGTGCCACACCCTGAGACTCTCCAGAATTCTCTGACCAGATTCATAGTGTCCACTTCTCTTGGTGGTGCTTTCAAGGCTTCAAAAGCTAACAGCCCTTTAATTGGGCCAGCAGTTTCAGGAGCCCAGCCACCATCCTTAACCAGACTGCAGGCTCTCCTGTAAAGTGGGTGAGCTGACCCACCGCTTCTAATTGTAAACTTGGAAACTCTATTTTGTCCTGTCTTTAGGGTGATGCCAGTGCAAAATCCCACCTACTGTTCCTGTTTTCCTATTAAGTATGGCTTGTTGACATGCTGTGTATATCCAGTGTTCTGTTTTCATTTTAGTTCTGAAACTGGTTATTTAATAGAACATGAAGCAACAGCGGAGTCAAAATCCTGAAACTCCCTCCCTAGCAACATTGTGGGGTTACCTTTATTAAATGAACAGCACCAGTTTAAGAAGGTAGTTTATCGCCACTTTCTCAAGGAAATGATGGATGGTCAATAAATGTTGATCCAGTCCGAAATGCCCATTCCTCACAATGAACAAACAGCATTATTGTAATCAAGAAGGGCAACAAGGAGAAAAAGTTACTGAGACACATTTATGATCGGACAATTACGAAACAGCATTGATAGCAGCCATGAAAACATGTTTACAAACATTTCTGGACTGTAAGGAAATAGCCTGCAGCAATAGAAGCAAAAAAAAAAACAGGAAACAAAACTATTCCAGAAATTAAATGGGTCTCAAGCTCCATAACAACTTCTACCATGTAATTAAATACATCTTCATATTAAGTATTGAAAATCATATGAGAAATCTGTTTTTGGTAATTTAATACAGTTCTAAAGTATGCAGAAATCTAATAACATTCTGTAGATTTTAAGCATCTATAAGCATAAATTTGCAGGTTAAAATATTAAAATAATCATCTAACAACTTCAGATTAATGGGGGAAAAAGGTGCTTTGAGATATTTACCAGGATTTTTAAAATAAATTGATTGTTTCAGAATTTACAATTGTCCAAAGGCAAAAGTTAACACGGTGTCTTTATTCCTGCATTCCTCACATAAACAGAACATAAGCCAGTACTGTGACCTAATTTCCCCACAGGGCACAGCAACAAATTTTCTCCTCCTGAACACAAGATTGGTGAATTGTACGTAGCAACATAAGAACAGGTGTGCATCATTGAGACAATTAAATCTGCTCTACTTATCAATTAGATCTGCATCTCAACTCTATTTGCACACATTTGATGTATATCCCTTACTTTAGTACAGTTACCTAACAAAAGCGGATTGATCCCAGCCTTGAAAGTTTCAACTGGCCCAACACCTGAGTGCTCCAGGGCAGGGTAGGCAAATTCTGGATTTCCATTATTTGGTTTCAAAGTTTCATTTTTAAATGCCTAGCTCTAATTTTAAAATGTGCCTACTTGGCCTGGGTTCTCCACCAGATGAAATGACTTCTCTGCATCTATCCTGATATAACTCCACGAAGGCCAGTATCCCATTACCAAGTTACCCTTTATTTACATATACATAGTATGTGACAATGATCCAGGTATTTCAGAGCTGGCTCCTGGAATGAACAGAACTCCAACACTCCTAACAGCCCCAATCAGGGGACTCATTCTATGAGGTCTACCTGCCTCACCTCATTCCAATCAATAGCGACCTACCCCATCTAAGTTCCGGGACATAGGCACATTCTTTATCCTGAAGCATCTCCTGGGGCATTTTCGCATCAGGGCTTGTTCCTCTGACTCTGACTCAGATATAGGGAGCATGTATCAGACCGTAGCCCACCTCTTGCGCCTGGAGTGTCCCAGCCAAAATTCACCATCTTCAGGTGGTAACGGCATCAAGGTTCTGACATCTGCCACGTACATCTTGTCCCCAGAGGTTTCTCAGATGCTAGGCTGAGGGGGAAACCCACAGGTTCTGAGCCTGGCTGGATGTTCTTAGGGGCCGGGCATGTTTTGCTCTTTTTGCGATCTTGTAGCTTTCATGCGGTCCATGAGCTTGTTCAGGATCCTCTCTCCTATCCAAACTTTGTGTGTCACGGGACGGAACCTTGTCTCAACTATGCCTCTTACTGATGCAGAGCCATTCTCATGGTTTCCACACCAAACTTCATCCCCTGAAGTAAAGTGCCTCACTTGCTTACAGGGGTTTTGTGTCTGGTATTGGTGCTCCTGGTACCATTTCACCCTCCCCATAGGTCTGGGAAGATCAGGTTTAAACTGGTGTGGCGTCATCTCCCCATAAGCATATCTGCTGGAGCTATCTCTGTAGTTGCAAAAGGGATGGTCCTACAGTCAAACAGGAACCAGGGCAGTTAGTTATCGAGTGAAGTTGTGGGCTGTTTCTTTAAGCCTGCCTTCAAAGTTTGGACTGCTCTTTCCACCAGACCATTGGACTATGGATGGTATGGAGCTGTCCTTTTTTACTGAATGCCATTCAACTTTACAAAATACTGGAATCCCCTGCTGGGAAATGACAGCCTGTTGTCTATGACTAAGACTTCCAGGAGTCCGTGTGTTGCAAAAGATGCTCACAACTTTTCAATCGTTGTTCCCATGTTTGGCAAATGAACTGTATGCATGTCCAAACCACTTTAAATCAGCATCCACAGTAACTAAAAACATAAGCTCAAGAAAGGACAGGAATATTTGACATTTAACTAAGTCTAGGGTTTAGCCGGCCATCCCACAGATGGGAGCTGTTGGCAGTAATTTATGCCCTTGTTGGCACTGTGGCATTGCCCCACCAACAGAGCTATGTTGTCATCTAATCCTGGCCACTAGATATAACTTCTTGTCAACATCTTTATTTTGGACATCTCTGGATGACCAGAGGGGAGTTCAGCCAGTATCTGGTGGCGGCCTTTGCTTGGGACAATCACTCTTGCTCCCATAATATGTCTCTCTCCTGTGACCTCGTCTCTCTGGGTCCAGAAAGATTTCAATTCTGGTTGTGATGGCCTTTTTATTTTTCCCATCACCACTAGCTGTTTTAGTTTTGTCTGTACAGGATCTTTTTGTGTTCACAGTCTGATATTGTTAGTGGTGACCAGAAGGATGTCCAGAATGTTTAAAACAGAATGGACTCTTCTAGTGGCAGCACCACCAGTGGTGTATCCGCCAGTGAGAGGCAGCTCAAGGTATCCATCCACATTTGCCACTTGACCTCCTGGATGGTGTTCCAAATTGTATTTGTACGAACTCAGAATGAGAGTTCAACTTGAAGCTATGTGTGGCACAGCCCTGTCCTCATTTAGCAGCCCTAACAGTTTATGGTCTGTTACCATTACAAATTTAAGTCCATAAAGGTTTTGGTGGAACTTTCTCACGCCAAAGATAACTGCCAATCCTTTCTTCTTTATTTGGGCATATTTGTACTCTGCATGAGCCAAAGTCTGGGAAGCATACGCTAGTGGACATTCCACTCTATTGGGCCATCTGTGAGCCAGCACTTCTCCAATGCCATATGGGCGGCGCAGTCTTGTCCTCTTTAATTAGCCCTAATGGGGACTTGTGATCGGTTATTATCATCACCTTAAGTCTGTAAAGGTATTGATGGAACTTTCTCATACCAAAGATGACTGCCAAACCTTCCTACTCTATCTGGGCATACCTTCATTTGGCATTAGCCAAAGTCAGGGAAGCATATGCTATCAGGCGTTCCTCCCCACTGGACCACTGGTATGCCAACACCTTAGATGACATCAGCCTCTTCTTCACTTCACTAAAGGCTACATCTTGGCTACAAGGCCATTCCAAGGTTGACCCTTTTTCAGTGGCAGATGTCAGGCTGCCAGGATAGAGGTAAGGTTACAAATGAATTTCCTGTATTAATTCACCAACCCAACTAAAGATCTAAGCTCCGGTATGGACGTGGAATCCAGGGCATCTTTGATTTGCCCTTCTGTCAACTCTTTAGTCCAGGTAGGTCACTTGGAGTGCCTGGAACACACATATTTCCTTCCTAAGGTGTACACCCACCTTGGAACAACATTTAAACACTATGTCCAAGTTCTCTAAATGTTCTTTATTAGTCTTCCTGGTTGTTAGTACGTCATCCAGATAAATGGCAAACTGGTGGGCAAGTCTGGGGGCAGACCTTGTAAAATGTTCTCCATCATCAACTGGAAAATGGCACTAGCTGATGATATACCAAAAGGCAGTCTCATTTATTGGCACAAACTCTTATAGGTATTAATTGTGGCATACCTTTGGGAATCCTCATTTAATCGCAATTGTGGGTACACAAGGCTCATGTTCAGATTTGTGAAGGACAGCTCCACCCCCACCCCAGCTACTTTAGTCCTCTATGGAAGGGATTGGGTATTTATCTAGCTGCAAAAATCGGTTTACCATTGGTTTGAAACCCTACAAAAGCGAGCCAACACATCAGGCTTCACAATCAGTACTACTAGTGCTGCCTATTCAGCAAAATGTCCTGGTCTGATCATTCCTTGGTTTTCCAGTCTCCTGATTTCTGCCTCTACTTTTGCACATTAGTCAAATGGAACCAGGCAGGCCTTACAGAACCTTGGAATTGCTTCTTGGTCAATATTCAAGATGGCCTTGGCCCTTTAACAGTTCCCAGACTGGGTATTAATTACGACTTCACTTAAGCAGCTATATTGTAATCAAAACATGTTGAGCCAATCAAGATGAACCTTTCACAACCAATTTCACCCCATCAAGCTTGGGCCTGAGCCTTTTACTACAGTCATGATAACTGAACCAGCTGCTTCTCATAAGAGACCAGAAACAAAGTTTTACCCTTCATCTGTAGGGGTTCCCCAATGTAGGTTTGCAGCCTGGCTCTGCAATCACTGATATAGCCACGCGACTATTAACATCCATTAACACTGGGTGACCATTTAACTAGATACTTATTTTGATTGGTTCTAATTGGGATGTTGTTAAACAATGTAAGTGTTCCAAACCAGCTGTAGGTGGACTTTCCAAGGTGTTCACTCTCCTGGATACCAGCCTATGAGTTCTCTTACTCAATTCAGGCCGAGTGGGACTGTTCTGCTGTCTTGAATCAGTACACCAGCAGCAAGTACAATGGCTTGCCAGCCCAGATCGTCGATAAAAGTTTAACAGTTTTAACAGAATTTGAATGCAGAATACAGGGTTAATGGCAGGATTCTTGGCAGTGTGGAGGAATAGAGGGATCTTGGAGTCTATGTCCATAGATTCCTCAAAGTTGCTACGTTTGTAAAGAAGGTATATGGTGTGTTGGCTTTCATTGGCAGGGGAATTAAGTTTAACAGCCGCCAAATTATGCTGCAGCTCAATAAAACTCTGGTTAGACCACACGTGGAATATTGTGCTCAGTTCTGGTCACCTCATTATAGGAAAGATGGGGAAGCTATAGAGAGGGTGCAGAGGAGATTGAACAGGATGCTGCCTGGACTGGAGGGCAGGTGTTATGAGGAACGATTGAGGGAGCTAGGGCTTTTTTCATTGGAGCAAAGAAGGATGAGAGGTGACTTGATGGTGTACAAGATGATGAGAGGCATAGATAGAGTGGATAGTCAGAAGCTTTTTTCCAGGGCAGAAATGACTATTACGAGGGGGTAGAATTTTAAAGTGATTGAAGGAAAGTATAGGGGAAGACGTCAGAGGCAGGTTCTTTACACAGAGAGTGGAGGGCGTGTGGAATGCGCTGCTGGCAGTGGTAGTGGGGTCAGATACTTTAGAGACTTTTAAGCAACTCTTGGATAGGCACATGGAGGATAATAAAATGTATGGTATGCAGGGTAGATTGATCTTAGTAGGATAATAGGTCGGCACAACATCTTGGGCCAAAGGACCTGTACTGTGCTGTACTGTTCTATGTTGTATGTTCTATGTTGTCTTGGAAGGTTTTAGTATCTAGTGTGTCAGGGAAAGTTTGGCTTCTAATAACTGAAAAAGCAGCAGAGCCACAAGCGGTGAGGAGAATCATTTGTTGCTTTTCATCTGTCCCAACATCATTTGCCCTGAAAAAAATCTTTTCCACAAACTGGGCCCAGTCTTTGACAGAAGGATCGAATGAGTCAAGCTTCCCAATGAGCAGCATGATGCCAGAATTACTTACCCAACTCAAAGATGACCATTGTGAGTGAATCTCTTTAGCAGTGTAGTCTTCCCTCACTGCCACTGAAATAACTCCATGAAGGCTGTTTTCCCGTCACCAACTCACCCTTTATTTACACGCGCATAGTGACCCAGCTAGCTCAGAGTCAGGTCCAAGAGTGAGCAGAATGCCTGACAGTCCTGCTTATATCTGTCACCCACGACTCCATGATTGGACCAGGTTAATACCACCAATCCAAGAACGCTTATTCTATGAGGTCCACCCTGCTGACCTCGTTCCAATTACTACATACCCTAGCAAATCTCTGAATAATTTTACTACATCAGTTGGACAAGTGTTCTACATTTAGATAAATAGAAGCCAACTTTCTTCAAACTATCCTCATAATTTAATACTATAAATTTCAGTATCATTCAGATGAATTAGCAGTGTAGACATTTAATGCCAATTTTATTCGTCATTGTTAAGCAATCCGAAATTCTGTTATATTTTACACACATCACACAACATTTTAAACGTTCTGAAGAAAAAGATAACAAGTTAGCTGTGACTGAGTGGTAGTACACTGCAGTTCAAGTTTTACGTCAGAGACTTGGACCCAAATCTTCCGAGTTGGATCAGGATCACCACTTCAGACCCACATCAGAAAAAACATTACCTACTTATCTTTGTATGATTTTATGAGCTTAACCAGTTCAAGTGCAGCAATCGGTACAGCCAGAAGTAGCACTAATTCTAGCATGTGTTTACAACAATAGCTGCTGTCTTGCAAAAAGTAAACTCTCCCAAAGCCATATTGCAAGACTACACAGAAATAATCAAGCCTACATGGCTGTACAGTCAGGAAGGAGTTATTTTGGATCAGATGTAAGACTGCAAGAAATAGGAGTGGGAGTAGGCTATTTGGCCCCTTGAGCATGCTCTGCCATTCAACAGGATCATGGCTGATCTGACATTCCTCACGTCCACTTTCCCGCCCTTTCCCTGTAATCTTTGATTCTGCTACTGATCAATAATCCATCTATCTCAGTCTTAAATATCCAAAATGACGCTGCCCTCACAGCTCTCTGTGGCAAGGAGTTCCAAAGACTCTCAAACTCTCTGAGAGAAGGGCAGCATTGATGCTCAGTAGTTAGGGATCATCCTACTGAATCTTCTCTGAATTTCCTCCAATGAAACAATATCTTTTACGAAATAAAGGTTCAAAAACTGCTCACAGTACTCCAGATCTGGTGTCACCAGCATCTTTGACAGTTGCATTAAGACCTCCCTACACTTATACACTCCCTTGAAGAAGCTCAGACTTCAACTCATCAACTCGAGCTGGAGTTCCTCGTTTGCTATAGATCTGGTTGCTACAAACCACAGTGGGGTCCACCAGTTCCCACATACAACAATGTACAACAAATTGTCTTGCCCTGCATCTCTTATTTTATTTACTTAGTTCTTGACATTTTTAAAATTCCTACTGGTCTTTTATTTGTAATCTGTAAATATTTCTCCCACTTTTCTTTAATATGAAAGTAACCTATAACAGATAGCCAAATTATCACCTACTACCAACCAACGTACTGGTGCTTTCCTGTGATATCACTCCTTGTTTTGCGCCAGACCTCGACCTGGACTTCAGTTTATCATGGTAAAAAAAGTTCTTACAAACCTAAGTAGCCAGAAATGATGCCAACAGACTATTTTAAGAAAACAGGAGGCAACAAGAAGATTTTCAACAAAATGTCATGTAAGATTATGCATCTGTGGCTCTCAAATAAGAGATGAAATAGGGTGACCAAGAAGGGAGATGAATAGGACATCTGTCCTAAGCTAGGGATCCTTTATTTTTGCAAATTGTGACCCAGTTATGTAATCAGACACCATTTTCTTATTGCACATTGTAGCTTGAGCAGCTTTCTTGGGAGGTAGATTATGGCGAGAAATGTCCCATGCAAGTAAATTTTAAAAAGAAACATATTTTAAGGTCTCCTCAAAGGTGAGGAGGGCAAGATCATTCCCTCAGAACTTACAATGTGATCAAATGTTTCCTTGAGCGCAGCCCCTCTCAACACCCTCTGTTGACCACCTTGGCAGTTCACCACCATCTTGAGGGCAACTAGGGATGGGCAACAAATGCTGGCCCAGCCTGGAAAGACCATATCCTAATAGGGAATAAAAAAAATCTATAAATTACTCTCACCACTTAACTGATGATGATTGATCCTGCAAGCCCTGAGCTGTAAGTTCTTCCTTCAGTCTTCTGCTGCTCCCTCCAGCAAAGTAACATATCTGGCAGAGTTTGGGAGAGGGTCCAATGCAATTTTGATGGAGAATGAAATCAAAGTATGAGTAGAATTTTAGAATATTTATGAGAATATACAGAGTAATATACAAGTACATGTTGTCTATGTGGATTTTAGTAAGGCTTTTGACAAGGTCCCTCACGGTAGGCTCCTTCAGATGATTAAGATGCACGTGGATCATGGTGACTTAGCTGCTTGAATTCAGAACTGGCTTGCGCAGATATGGCAGAGGGTAGTGGGGAAGGATATTCTTCTGGCTGCAGGTCCATGGCTAGTAGTGTTCCGCAGAGATCCGTACTGCGACCTCTGTTGTTTCTGATCTATATAAAGACTTGGATGAAAATGTAGATTGGTGGGTTAGTAGGTCTGCAGACGATACATAGATCAGTGGATTGTGTAGAAAGATATCAAAGGATACATTGGGATATAGATCAGTTGTAGATATGGGCAGAGAAATAGCAGACTTAATTTAATTCAGGTAATTGTAACGTGCTGCACTTGGGGAGATCAAACGTTAAGGACAAATATACAGTTAATGGCAGGATCCTGAACAGCATTGATGTACAGAAGGATCTTGGGGTTCAAGTCCATTGCTCCCTGAAAGTGGCCACACAAGTACATAGGGTTGTAAAGAAGGCATATGGTGTAAAGAGTATTGGTCGGGAATTGAGTACAAGAGTCGGGTTGTCATGCTGCAGCTTTATAAAACTTAGATTAGGCCACACTTAGAGTATTGCATTCAATTCTGGTTGTCACATTACAGGAAGGATGTGGAGGCTTTGGAGAGGGTGCAGAAGAGGTTTACCAGGTTGCTGCCTGGATTAGAAGGTATGAGCTATAAGGAGAGGCTAGAATTACTAGATAAAAACTGAAAGAACTGTGATGGCTGTAAATCAGAAACAAAAACAGAAGTTGCTGGAAAAGCTCAGCAGATCCGGCAGCCTTCGGGTTCGGTGACCTTTCTTCAGAATGTTAACTCTGATTTCTCTTCACAGATGCTGCCAGACCTGCTGAGCTTTTCCAGCAACTACTGTTTTTGTTTCTAGAAAAACTAGGGTTGTTTTCTCTGAAATGGCACAGGCTGTTAGTAAGTTAATTAGTAAGAGCAACCTCAAGTTTTTGGTTGCCTATCGTTTTAGTTTTTCACCTTATTCTGACCTTAACCTACACTGCAGTAATGAAGTTCAATGCAAACTCAAGGAACATTGCCTCATCTATCATTTGCAAAAATTAAAGATGACTGTAAATAAACTAAATTCAACAATTTCAGGTGTAACTTCTGTCCCCTTTCTATCAGCAAGGATTCTGGTTTTAACCAACTACCTTTAGAGCCATTTTTAGTTTAATTACTTGTCTGTAATATGTCTTTTTGCCTTGCACAATCGTCCCTTTTATCATTTAATCTATCCTGACCTTCACCTCATCACAGACCATTCCTCTACATTTTTTTCTCCGTCTTTGTCTCTATTCACCCCTTTGGGGTGGGACGATGGCTCTGTAGTTAGCATTTCTGCCTCACAGCACCAGGGATCCAGGTTTGATTCCACCCTCAGGTCTGTGGGGAATTTGCACATTCTCCCTTGTGTCTGCATGGGTTTCCTCCAGGTGCTCTGGTTTCCTCCCCTAGTCCAAAGATGTGCAGGTTAGGTGGATTGGCCATGATAAATTGCCCAGAGTGTCTAGGGTGGGCAGATTAGCCATGCGAAATGCAAGGTTGTAGGGATAGGGTGGGTCTGGGTGGGATGCTCTTTGGAGGATTAGTGTGAACTCGATGGGCTGAATCGCCTGATCCCCACTATAAGGATTCTATTTCTGTAAAACTGTTCTATCTCTAACATGTTTTACCAATTCTGACAAAATGTATTTGACCTAAAATATTCTCTGTGTACATTCGCTGCTCAACCTGCTGAGCATTTCTAGCATTTTCTGTCCTGATTTCAGGCTTCCAGCATCTGCGGTATTTCACTTTTAAAATTGAGCATGTAAAGTAGAACTGAACTTCTTTGTCTGGAAGTCCAAATACACATTTTGAAGCTGCCCATGTTGCAGCTTTTTAAATTGTTTAACGATTAAAAAGTAAATTGGGAAAAATCCTTTATCTTGGCAAATACACAATGCAGCAACATTCCAGAAACAATTCTCTCTCCAGATTCTCCGCTCAACCCTCCCTGCAGTATGCTGGCACCTCCACTCCCTCTCCTCATCCCTCCCCCAGCTCAAGGCCCCCCTTTCCCAAACTTCAGAAGACCTTATTCTTCGATATTCGCTGGGGAGTAGAATGGAGGATTGGATGGGGTGAGGGGTGGGGAGCCATCCAGAATCCACGCACTCAAAAAATGACTTTTCAACTTCATATTGGAAATTAAAAATCATAAGTTTGCAAGACACTCCTCTACTCACCTCCAGTTGGATAACCCAGTCAGCATTCACAATCTGTGCCCTGCTTCCGGCCACCTCCAGGCTCCCCACACTGCCACCGCCATTACTCACATGCAGACATCATCTTGCACTAGGCCTCTCTGGTCTGACACCACTTCCGATTTGGATGCCGCTTCCGGTTGCAGTCTGGCACCCAAGCCTCAGCAACCATCGACCGTGACCCACAGGAACTTAGTTTCAACCTCAATCTTTGCTCCAGTTGACTCCACAAACGCTGCCCTAGATTCCATGGCTGAAGGGACAGGAATCTGCCTCGACTGGCTTGCAACATCTGCCTCGACACTGGGCTCTGCCCACTCTCCAACCAACACACTGTCCCCAGGGTCACTTCTGGGTCCTCCTGCCCACCTGCAGCTAAATAGCACACCTCTCCCTCATCATCCATCCATCCCCACAATATACTCTACCCCTCCACCTCTCCTCCCTCCTGTCCACCTCACTTCTCCCCCACCCCACTCCCCATCCAATCCTCCATCCTACTCCCCAGTGAATATCGAAGAGTAGAGGTCTTCTGCAAGTTTGGGAAAGGGGGCCCTTGAGCTGGGGGAGGGATGAGGAGAGGGAGTGGAGGTGCCGGCACATTGCAGAGAGGGTTGAACGGAGAATCCGGAGAGAGAATTGTTTCTGGAAGCATTGAAGGTGTTGCAAGAATGCAGCATCGAAGGTAGGTCCAAATTTTGAAGGTTTAAAATGTACCTGTCGGCCTTGAGGGATGAGATGGTGGCAAAGACAGGAGCTGAGGAAGGTCACGTCGCTATAGTACTGGGTTTGTTTCATGGTGTGGTTGAAGAGCTGAAGGGCTGCAGAGGTAACAGCAGTGTGGCAGTAAGAAAGGGACTCACTGAGGGATGCAGAGAACTTTTTCAAAGTGGGCATCCTTTGAAGAGACTTTGCGGTGATAAAACTTGGTTAGAGACAAAAAAACTGCAGATGCTGGAATCCAAGGTAGGCAAACAGGAGGCTGGATGAACACAGCTGGGCAGGCAGCATCTGGAGGAAAAGAGCAGTCAACATTTCGGGTATTACCCTTCTTCCATCCAAACATTGACTGCTCCTTTCCTTCAAATACTGCCTGGTCTGCTGTGTTCTTCCAGCCTCCTGTTGTCTACCTTGAGGGGAAGAATGTCCTATTCCTGCTTCCAATTCTGTTGTTTGTACTGCAGTTGGCTCATCTTCCACCACTCTCCAACACCTCCAATGTAGTGCTTTCCTTCTTGCCTCAGAGGAGCCAAGACAGTCTGCACACTCCTCTGGCTATCTAGCTGTGAGGATTGTGGCAGTCAGCCACTGTGGTGGAGCTACTCTAGTCACCAATCTGCCAATTAAGAAATAAACTCGCACACTATCTGTACCTCCTCTCCCTGTGCTATGGAGCTAGTATCATTGTGCAAAAGAACACATACCTCTTGCATGCACTGTACGTGGGTCTCACTAGGATGTTGACCATTTACTTACAGCCGCTCACCGTGAACATAACACACAGTTGAGGTCATAAACATAATTAAACTAAAATAAAAATTACTGGAGAAACTCAGCAGATCTGGCAGCATCTGTAGAGAGAAAGGAGCGTTAATGTTTGAAGTCAGTCACACCCTGTTTTTGTTACAGATCTTCAGCATCTGTAGTACTTTGTTTTAACATAATTAACCCCTCTGTTTACAGTGCAATAGTTTGTGATGCCTCAGGGAACGCAGTCAGATGGTCACTTATTTGTTGCTATAAGCTTAAGTACTCAGTTTCAAAGAGATACTCTGCTTCACCATTGTGGAGCAAACCAGCAGGGTGACCCATGCACAGACAGTTTTGCCTCCGACACTGCCTCATGCACACCAGTGCCAGTAATAAGTCAAAGATGAAAGATCCAGACAAAGATGAAAATAATAGAAGCCAGAAAGTTACAAAGTAAAATGAAACAAGAGAGAGAAAATGGAACAGAATATTTTTAAATTTTACCATCTGTTTTCTGACCTCTTTATCCATGTGAATGCATTGACATCACAAGAATTGCATCACAAGATTTTAGCTTTTGTCAGGCACTTCTGACATGCATTCACAGATACTCTTATTTTCATTTTCATTTGCTGCATAAGGAGGTCATTTCAACCATGTGACTGAATAAATCCACACCCCGTTCAATCACACAGCAGTTATCTTACCATATCATATATATTTAATGATAAAGCAGTAAACAATACAGTTTAAAATTATCATGTTACTTCTAATAGATCCACAAAGAATTGCCTATTACATAGAATTACATACACCACTGAAACAGACCATTCAGCCGAATTGGTCTACAGCAGTGATAATGCTCTACACAAATCTTCTTCCACCCCTGTTAATTTAACCATTAGTGTGATCTATTCTTTTACTCCAATCTATTTATCTGGTTGCCTACTAAGTACATATTTGCTACTCATCTCAATCTTTTCTTGTAGAGCTGCACCTTCTAGCTGGTAATTGTCACAAAAGAAAAATACAATAAATATCTACTTGTCTGAAGCATAGAAGGAAATGGGAAATTAAATGCAGCAAATTTATCACTGTTGTTGTCATCGGTCCCTTGGAATTGAGGATGATATTTGGCAGGCTAATGAGTCTTCAGATGATAGAGGAGTCCAATTTTGGATTCACGTGTTTTCTGCAGTAGAAGCAGTTTGTTGCATGAGGGAGTGAAATTCACAGCCCTAGGATGACTTTCTTCTCATCCCCTCTATTGTCATCATTCCACCTCATGTTTAAGGTCACTGAGCTTTAAAGTGGCTTGAACCTTGATAGTTCAGGATATGTCATGCTGGGAGTTAGGCAGGTACTACTCCCAGTCAGTGGGGTTAATGCCTTCTTGCTTTAAAGCAATGTTAAACATATTCTTATACTTTTTCTCTTGGCTGTCTTTTCCGTATTAGCCAGCAGAGAGTTTGACAAAGAAAATCTGCAAAATCTGGCTGCAATGGTCGTCCCTCAGAATTGGTTCTTCTTGACCAAGGGTTTGATGCTGGTTGATGCTGTCTCATGGTGGATATTGATACTAAAGTTATGCAGTCATACAGCATGGAAACGGACTCTTTGGTCCAACTCATCCATGTAGACCATTTACCACCATTTGCATGTGTTTTAGCCCAAATCCCTCTAAAGCTTTCCTATTCACATACCTGTCCAAATGTCTTTTAAATGTTGTAACTGTACTTGCATCTACCACTTCCTCTGGCAGTTCATTCTACATACCTTCCCATCTAATCCCCAGAATTCAACATAGGCATGTTTAGTGGAAGCTCTCAATTATCTTAATTGGCAGATGGTCCAAGTTTTGCTGTAGTAAAAAAAAATGGAGTCAACACCACAGCCTTGTATACCAGGACCTCTGTCGACTTCCAGCAGTCAAAGGTACGTTTTTTGCAACTTGAAGAAGGCAGTGCTGGCACAGTTGACTCAAGGATGGATTTCTTAGTCGATGATGGGGAGATATGGCTGCCTAGATATGAGAAGTGCTGCACATGCTCTGGAGGCTCCCAGTCTTTGTTGACACAAATGATGCTCATGTGGCCCAGGGAAGGTTGGTGGATGATCTTCCATTTGTTTTTTCCTTCATAGATGCCGCCAGACCTGCTGAGCTTTTCCAGCAACTTTGTTTTTGTTCCTGATTTGCAGCATCTGCAGTTCTTTTGGTTTTTATTTTCCATTTGACAATGTTTGTTTAAGTATAGACCAGGCATCAAACATGATGGTGTCCAAAAGTTTGGAAGTCTTTGCATGTCCTGTGCAGAATGAGCAAGCACACAGCAGCCATTCTCAACCTGAAGGTCACTGATGTTCATGCTGGTGAGTTTTGTTTTTGCACATAAGTGTCCATGGTTGAAAAGTTTCTCATCCAGATAAAACTGTTTCTCTCTCTACAGATGCTGCCAGACCTGATGAATTTCTCTAGTATTCTCTGCGCTTATTTCAGATTTCCAGCATCCACCGCATTAAACATTACTTATTTCCTTCACCCATTACATCCTCAAAAAACTCCAAAAAATTCATCAACCAGGATTTCCCTTTCGTAAACGTCTGATGACTGTTTCTCATCATGCTTTGTTTATAATTGCATTGATAGGACTTTCTTATCAAAAGATTCTAGCATTTCCACAACAATTGATGGCTTATAGTATCTGTTTTTTCTCTCTCTCTCTGGCCTTTCTTGAAAATCAGTATAAGATTTTCCAACTTCCAATTTGGCAGTTTTATTCTGAAATCTAAGACATTCTGGAAATCATTGCTGATGTATTCACTAACTTTGCAGCTATTTTTTTTCAAACCCTAGGCTGTAGGCCATAGTCCCTGGGATGTGTAGGATTTCAGTTCTCCTTTTTCTCTGGTAATATTAAGTTCCTTAATTTCATCACTATATTTAGCCCCTATGTTAGAATCGATTTCTGGAATGAATGTTGTATTGTGTTTTGTATATTCAGGATAACACAAAATACTCATTCAATGCATTTGCCATTTTTTCATTCTCTTTGATAATTTCTCTTGTCCATGCTTTTAAGGGGCCAATAGCTACTCTCTTCCATTGTATGCTTATGTACGGAAAACAACCCCTTACAATCTGCTTTAATACTTCTGAATAGTTCAAACTTGTATTCTACTTTCTCACTTCTTATCAAATTTTTAGTAGCTCTTTGCTAGTTTCTAACACACTCTTAAGCCTCAGGCTTGATTTTTCTTTTGCAACGTAATAGGCATCTTCTTTTAAATGAAATGTTTCCTTCAACTTCCTGAGTGAGTGATGTGCCTTTTTTGCTTAGTTTTTGTTTTTCATTAGAATGTACACTGGTTCAAAATTCTGAATTGCTTCTTTTTTGAAAATTTGTTCAAGGCATGTGGGCATCATTGGCTGGACGAGCATTTAGTGCCTGTTCCTCATTACACCTTCAACCAGTGGCTTTCTAGGGACATTTCAGAACAAAAGTTAAGAATGAACCACTTTGCCCTGTGAACCATGCATAGGCTATACCAGGTAAGGATGACAGATGTCATTCCTTAAACAACATTCTTTTTTAATTCACTCGTGGGATGTTGCCCTTGAGAAGGTGGCAGTGAGCTGCTCTCTTGAACCGCTGCAGTCCATATATAATAGGTTGACCCACCTTGCCTTTAGGGAAGCAATTCCAGGATTTTGACCCAGCAACAGTGAAGGAATGGTGATGTATTTCCAAATCAGGATGGTGAGTGGCTTGGAGGGGAATATGCAGGTGGTGGCGTTCCCATGTATCTGCTGCCCTTGTCCTTCTAGACGGAAGTGGTCATGGATTGGAAAGTGCTGTCTAAGGATCTTTGGTGAACATCTACAGTGTATCTTGCAGATAGTACACATTGCTGCTACGGAGCATCAGTGGTGGAAGTGGATGCTTGTGGATGTGGTGCCAATCAATGTTTTGTCAAGCTTCTTGAATGTTGTTGGAGCCACACCTATCCAGGCAAGTGCGGAGTATTCCATCACACTTCTAACTTTTGCCTAGTAGATGATAGATAGGCTTTGGGGAGTCAGGAGGTGAGCTACTTGTCACAGTATTCCTAGTCTCTGATCTGTTTGCAATCACTCGGTTTATGTGGCAAGTCCAGTTGAGCTCCTGGTAGCACCTATGATTTTGATAGCGGTGGATTCAGTTGTGGTAACGCTATTTAATGTCAAGTGACAGTCATTAGATTGTCAAGTTGCTGTGAACTTGCCACTTGTCAGCCCAATCATGGATATTGTCCAGATCTTGTTGTAATTGAATTTGAATAGCTTCAGTATCTAAGAAGTTGTGAATGTTACTGAACACCCCACATCTCACCTTATGATGGGGGTAAGATTATTGAAAAGCAGCTGAAGATGCTTGGATCAAGACAATATCCTGAGAAACTCCTGCAGAGATGTCCTGGAGCTGAGGTGACTGACCTCCAACAACCACAACCAGCTTCCTATGTGCCAGATATGACTCCAACCAGCAGAGAGTTTGACTCTTGATGCAGAGTTTTGCTAGGGCTCCTTGATGCCATTCTTGGTTGAATGTAGCACTGATGTCAAGGTAACTCAGTCTCACCTCACCTCTGGGCTTCAGCACATTATTCTATGTTTGAATAAAGAGGTCAGGAGCTGAGCAGCCCTGGCCAAACACAAGCTGGGCATCACTGGGCAGGTGCTGCTTGCTACTGCTGTTGATGACACCTTCCCTCACGACACAGGTGATCGAGAGTAGACTGATGGGGTGGTATATGGTCAGATTGGATTTGTCTTGCTTTTTGTGTTCAGGAGATACCTGGGCAACTTCCACATTATTGTGTAGATGCCAGTGTTGTAACTGTACTGGAAGGGCTTGGCTACAGGAGCAGCAAGTTCTGGAGTACAAGTGTTCAGTACTATTGCCAGAATGCTGTCAGGGCCCATTACCTTTGTAATATCCAATGCCTCCAACTGTTTCTTGATTTCACATGGAGTGAATCAAATTAACTGAAGATCGGTATCTGTGATGCTGGGGACGATTGGAGGAGGCCAAGATGGATCATCCACTTGGCACTTCTGTCTGAAGATTGCTGCAAATGCAGCAAACTTAGCTTCTACACCGATATGTTGGCCCCATCCAACACTGAAGATGAGTATTCGAGGAGCAACCTCCTCCAGTGAGTTGTTTATTTGTCTACCACCATTAATGACTGGCAGAACTACAGAGCTTAGATCTGATCCATAGGTTGTGGGATTGCTAAGCTCTGTCTATCACTTTGCTATTTGGCATTAAAGTAGTCCTGTTCAGTAGCTTCACTAGGTTGACACCTCTTTTTTAGGTATGCCTGGTACTGCTTCTGGCATGCTCTCACTAAACTAAGGTTGATCCCCTGATGATGGTAATGATTGAGTGGGAAATGCCAGGCCATGAGGTTGGAGATTGTGCTGGAATTCTACTGCTGCTAACGGCCCACAGTGCTTCATAGATGCCCAGTCTTGAGCTGCTAGATCTATTCGCAATCTGTCCCACTTAGCACAGTGATAATGCCACACAATACAATTGAGGATATTCTCAATGTCTTTGTTTCCACATGAACTGTGCGATGGTCACTCTTACCATTGCTGTCATGGACAGATGCACCTGCAGATGACTCATTGGCAAGGTTAAGGTCAAGTACGTTTTCCTCTCTCGTAGGTTCCCTTACCACCTGCCGCAGACCCAGTCTAGCAGCTACATCCTTTAGGATCCAACCAGCTCAATTAGTAGCGCTGTTATTGAGCCACTCTTGGTGGTGGATACTGAAATCCACCACCTACAGTACATCTTGCACACTTGCCACCTCAGTGCTTCTTCCAAATGTTGTTCAGCATGGAGGATTCATCAGCAGAGGAAGAATGGAATGTAGTAATCAGCAGGAGGTTCCTTTGCCCATGTTTAACATGAAGACATGAGACTTCATGGGGTCCAGAGTCAATGTTGAGGATTCCCAGGGTAGCTCCCTACCGACTGTATACCGCTGTGCCTTGATGGTGGGACATATCCAGGGATGGTGATGGTGGTATCTGGAACATTATAAGGTATGACTCCGTGAGTAAGACAATGTCAAGCTGCTGCTTGACTAGTCTGTGAGACAGGTCTCCCGATTTTGGCACTAGCTCCTAAATGTTAGTAAGGAGGGCTTTGCAGCGTTGACAGGGTTGTTTTTGCCATTGCCATTTCCAAGTATAAGTCGATGCTAGATGATCTATCAGATTCATTTCTTTGTTGAGACTTTCTGATGATTGACGCAACTGAGCGGCTTGATAGGCCACTTCAGAGGGCTGTTCAGAGTCAACCACAGTGCATGGTTGTGGAGCTGCATGATGCCAGACCACGTGAGGATGGCAGATTTCCTCCCTTGAAGCCAGATGCATTTTTAAAACAATCGACAGTGGTTTCATGGCCATAAATAGATTCTTAATTCCAGACTTTTTTTTATTGAATTCAAATTCCACTACCTGTCATAGCAGGATTCAAACTCTGGATTAGTAATCTAGCGATAATACCACTGGGCCATCACCTCACCTTAGTGAACTAGATAAATCTTTATAACAATTGCCATCAGGGTAATTTTTGTGAATTCCACACTTTTTTTCAATTTGAATTTAATTTCATTTACTTAAACATAGCTCAAATTAGCCAAGGGCTGAATCTTACGTCTTTTTGACTAAGTGCAAATTGGGTCGCGTGCTTTGTCAGGATTCTCACCGCAAGGCCCATTGAGATTTCTCACCATTTCTTACCAAACCCACCTCAGTAACTACCTACCCTGCCCCTATGGCAAACATCCAAATCTAACTACATCCTACAATGTGCCGTTCCCAAAACAACTCATCACTAAACAGATGTCCACTGGATGATTGCCATTTTCTCATGCCTGGGCCTTCATTGAGATTCCACGATGTACCAGGACGAGAATTGTCCTTCACTGGAGTTCAATGGCACAGCAGCCACAAAGCCATGATGCCCATGGCAGATTGCTGATATTCACCAGCACAGACAACCTCATTCTCTCCCCTGTCATTGTTTAACCACCAGACCACACGGTTTATGTGTCCTTTGATACATCCATCTAAACACCTTCTCTGAGTCCTCAAATCTCTTTCCCCAATGCCCACTGATCATCAGAATCTTCCAATGGTCTAGCAGTGAAACATCACATACAGGTAAACATTCAAACAAGTTCAAACATGAGTTTTAATTGACAGCTAATAAAAGAGAGCACAAAGGAAATGAATACAGGCTGCAGTTCACATCCATAATGAGAACCAAATGTTGGGATCTTAATCTTAACAGCCTATGATGGTCTTCTGCATCCAGCTTACATTTACTGAAATTAGGCGTCAGTCAGGGCCTGTCTTTCTTGTAGGACACAATGCAGTCGTATTTTTCCATCTACAAAGAGGGCTTCCTTCAGCAATGTCCTCACCTTTCTCCTCAGATGACTGCTCCACTCCCCAGCTCCTTAGCATCTACCACATCGCCTCATTGCTCACGCCAATTGTGCAGAACACGGCATGACAGGTTGGTAAAGTACTCACTATCCAGACTGTAGTGTAGGTCCCTCCTAGACCACTCCAAATTGTGGAACCAAACCTTCAGCAGTCCTGTTGTCTGTTCAACCATTATCATCAGCAGTCCCTTGCAGATGAAGATGACTCTTCCACTCTCGGGGGTAGTTTGTAGGTGGCTGTACAAACCAATACAGCTACCACGGGCTCTGTTACACTTGGGGCATGTGGTGGTCACAGGAAAGGTTGGGTGGGGTAATGGTTTGGCAGCACGCTCCTTTCGCCGTTTTCGTCTGGCTTCCATTTTTCCCCGATGACAAGTCTCAAGGTGCTCAACGCCTTTCCAGATTATTCTCCTCCACTTTGGACAGTCTTGATTCCCAGGTATCTGTGGCAATACCGCATTTCTCCAGTGAGGCCTTGAGGATATCACTGAAGTTCTTTCTCTGTCCACCTGTGGCTCACCTGCTATTTCGAAGCTGAGAGTGCAACACCTGTTTGGGGAGTCTCATGTCAGTCACGTGGACAATGTGGCCAGCCCATGACTGCCGATCAAGGGTGGTCAGTGCCTCTATGCTGGAGATGTTAGATTGGTCGAGGATGCTGGTGTTGGTGTGTCTTTTTTTCCTTCCAGCAGATTCACAGGATCTTGCGCAGGCTGCATAGGTGGTACTGTTCCAGTGTCTTGGGGTGTCTCCGTAGATAGTCTACATCTCAGAGCCACACAGGAGGGCAGGAACTACCACAGCTCTGTAAATCATGATCTTGGGGTGTCGGATCTGATGTTGTTCTCGAATACCCTTTTCTTCAGATGGGTGCATAGCATACTGGAGACAATGCTGGATTTCTTCATCAATAGCTGCTTTGGCCAACTGGACACCTCCGAGGTATTGGAAGTGGTCAACGTTCTCGACAACCTTCCCCTAGACTTGATGAATGGGTGTTTGTCCCACAATGTCAGACCAGGTTGATGAAGGACCTTCGTCTTGTGGACGTTCAGGGTGAGATCCACCATAGCCTTGGTCACAGCATGCACACCAACCTGGTGAAGGTGGCATGCCGGCTGAGTGACCAACATATTATATCCAAAAAGGAGCATATGCTGTGCTCTGACAGCCTTCTCATTCCAGATCCACTTCAACCATTCCACTTCCCATTGCATTAATGAGAGTCCAGTAATGTTCCCCTCGTTCCACTACATCCTGGGAAGTTCCACAGATGTTGGGGCACTTTTGGCCAACATTCACCTTCTTTTAAGTTACTGCTGCTGAAATCAGCAACATTGAAATGATAATGTTAGTTTGACTAGCACCATTCGCATACTGCAATTGCCTTTGACCAACATTTGCTGCATAGGCACTATAACCTATGCTTCAACTACTTTCCACTTCAATGTTGTAATGTCCAGAAGACATGGATCCTGCACTTTGACTCTGCCAACCCTGGGTGTTGTCTGAGCCATTTTTCACTTGTATTGTGCATCTAAAGAATGGCAACCAATGGCCGGGAATGCAACACATGGTGGACACTCGTTAACTGGTATCCCCCAAAGTCTCCATGTCTCCTTTTACCTCACACCGCCCTGACAGTCCATTTGCATCCATCCTGCCAATGTGAGACAAGCAAAACTGAATTTCACCCCAAATGTTCTCACTGAACCACAACATTACAACTTAATGATGCCCACCCTACTCTTCTATGGTCCCCTTGTGGATGCCATAGCAGTCACTGCCAATAATCTCTCCTCCCACAGCCTAGTATGCCCTCCAATGTTGTTCCGCATTATCCTCAATTCAACCTGAATTCTCCCCCATTACCATCCACAAAAATCTCTGCTTCACTCCTCCTTCTGGCAGTGATCCCTCGTGATGCCTGAACAGGACTCCTAGCATCCTTTTCAACAATTGACAGAAACCGAGGATAGTATTACCTGCAGACCTCTGATCAACTTCAACAAGGAACCCATAGAGATGACTGTTCAGATCCCACTGCTGTCTTTGCAGCTCCCCAACTGATAATATGATATTCCACTAAATGTTGCTGCTGACCCTAAAGGACAGGCCATTCCTTGGACTGCAATTGGACAGATTCCCTGACAGTGCGCAAAATAAGGTGAAAACTGTCACAAAACATTCTACAAACTTGTCTTTGAGGGAACTCTTGCCAATTTCATTGTTCCAGTCTATATGATGATTAAAGACTCCCATAATTACATAACAATAGTCTTCGGACATGCTCCAATACTTTCTCAATTAATATTCTGTCCAACATTATAGCTACCATTAAGGAGGCATAAACTATTCCACCCAGTGTTATTTAACTATTGCTATTCCCAATCTCTACCCATAATGATTCAACTTCATGTTTTTCTGAGGCCAGTCCCTTTCTTCGAATGTCTTCATTTCACAATTTCCTATTAGGGTTACCAATCCTCCTTTTCCATTCTGTCTGTGTCACCATCACAATTTTTTTTCCCCACTATTGATCAATGTGTAACCACGTCTCTGCGATGGTGATTGTATCTAAATCATTTACCTCTACTTGTGCTACTAGTTCTTCTGTCATATTACAAATACTTTATGTATTCAAATAGAGAATCATTTTTTTTACTTCTATTTCCTGCAATGACCTTGTTTGCTGAAGCTTAGCCTTCTACAGAATTAATTCTGCAGATTGTTAAATGTTCAACTGCACAATTACCATGCACAATTCTTCAGATGTAAAACAATCTAAGTCCAAATGCAGCAAGATGTGGAGAACATTCTGGCTTGGATTGGTAAGTGGCAAGTAGAGTCAAGGAATCCTACAGCACAGAAGAGGCCCTTCGGCCCATCAAGTTTATGTTAATCCATCTACAATAAATCTACATTCCGGCAGTTGGCCCATAGCCTTGAATGTTACGACATTTCAAATGCTCATACACGTACCTTTTAAAAGGTTGCGAGGTTTCCAGCCTCTACTGACCTCCCAGGCATGCATTTCAGATTTCTACCACCTTCTCTGTGTAAAATGTTTCCTCAAAGCCCCTTTAAACTTTCTGTCCTTCACCTTAAAACTATGCCCCTCATTAACTGACCGTAGCATTCACATCCCTCGCAAGCGATGAATATTGTCAACAAGACAGAACCTAATTATTTGCCCTGGATATTCAATGACATTACCAATCACTGAATCACCCACTACCAGTACTTTGGAGGCTTAACATTGAACAGAATCCAAACTCAACCAGCCATATAAACACTGTCGCTACAAGAACTGTCCAGAGGCTGGGGATTTTGTGGCAAGTGACTCATCTCCTGTCTCTCCCCATTACGAGGCACAAGTCAGGAATATGAAGAAGTTCCCTCCACTTGTCCAGATGGTTACGACTCCAACAACACTCAAGCAGCTTGACATTATCCAGAATAAAGCAGCCTGCTTGTTCGGTAACTCATCCACCACTTTAAAAAATTATACCTCCCACTTATAATGCACAGGGACACCAGGGTGTAGCATAAACAAGCTGCACTGCATAATTAACTTGCTAGACCTTCTTCAGCAACACCTTCCAAACCTGTGACCTAACTTCCTTTCTAGTAGCATGGTGAATGTACCTACATGTCATAGACTGCAGTTGTTCAAATCCTTGTATGTGGTTAGGGATGGGCTACGAATACTAGTCTTGTCATAAATGCTGACCTATTAAAAATAAAAGTATACATTTCATAAACTACTACAACCAAATACAGTGGTTTCTCGCAAGGGACTATAAAAACTAAAAATAAACTGATCTGAATTACTCTTTATGAAAAAGCTTTCTTGTTTCAGTTAATATTACTTTATCAAGTGCTTACACAAAAAGAACATCTGTTGGCCTACTTTTTTTGCTGATTGAAATAAAATAAGATGTATTGGGGTCGATGAGTAGGAAACATAACATACTTGAATCTTTACAATTTAATTAGATGAAATCAAAGTTTTAATTCCCAGACATTTCATTTGCTTGATATCTATTCATCTAGTGAATAAAACACCAAAGAACATCAATACATTAAAAATCTGTGCTTAAATTTACAATATATGCACAATCAAGGATTTATATTTTCAGTATTGCTTTATCTTAAAATAAGTATAGTTAAAATTAATAGCTAAATAATATAGGAAAATACATACATATGGGTAATAAAGCTGGCCAGCCAGCAAAGCCCAAATCCCATGAGTGAATAAAAAAAAAATGGTGGATGGATTCCCTTATAAATTTACAAAGGTGTCTTAAAAGTTGCTGTATGATGAATTAATAATTCCTAGACATTTAAAGTGTTCTGTACTTGTAAACCACTGACAACAGCATGAGGGCAGCATGGAGACTTGGGGGCAGCATGGTGGCTCAGTGGTTAGCACCACTGCCTCACGGTGCTAAGGATCAGGGTTCAATTCCATCCTTGGACAACCATCTGTGTGGAGTTTGCACATTTTCCCCACGTCTTGCATGGGTTTACTCCTGTTGCTCTGGTTTCCTCCCACAGTCCAAAGATGCACTGGTTAGGTGGATTGGCCATGCTAAATTGCCCATCGGGTCCAGGGATGTGCAGGCTAGGTGGATTAGCCATGGGAAATGCAAGGTTACAGGGATAGGGTTGAGGAGAGGGTCTGGATGGGATGCTCTCTGGACAGTTAGTGTGGACTTGATAGGTCAAATGGCCTGCTTCTGCATTGTAGGGATTCTACAATTCTATTAGTTAGAATTTAGAATTTCTTGTCATGTGTACTTTTACAAGAAAAATACAACAAAAAGTGTTTTAAGTCCTCTTACCATGGTGCCTGTATTGATGACAGAAATCATCAGTAAATTCGTAAGTAACAATAAAAAGTAAATTTAAGACAAAAGTTCATCACAGTCCATCTAACGGCTCCTACCTTCGGAGGAAGCTGATCAAAAGGCGAAACACACAGCCAGAATAAGACCATCAAACACCAGTACGAAACCAACATGCCGGATCGCTGGAAAAACTGGGCCATGTGAATATGTTGTGAAAAGTGGCTTTGTAGGTTTCAATGCTTTCAACACAAAGGTACACTGTTACTTTCTGTTACATCAGCCCATATCACTCTATCCTCTCAATCAGACTTCTTACATTCCTTGAAATTTGCTAATTTATTATGTAATCATGATTGCTAGCTTCACCTCTCATTAATCATAACGTCTTATTAAGCCACTACTTCCAGATAGAAAATATATCCTCAGAAACACTGGGACTATTAATTTTAAACACCTGTGGAATGCAAACTTATGTTCACCATAACCTTGCTAGGATAACTGAAAGATTTATATGGTGAAAGCTAAGTAAATGAGTAAGTAATTTCTCTATTGCTACAAAAGGTTCCTGCTTTGCAGCAGTAGAAAAGTGACAGTGTAAGTGTGCTCAAGTTTCAGTCCAAATCACAGGTTTTAGTACCCAAAATCTCTCAACCAAAACGGCATCTCCAGCTTGCACTTGCTGCTAGTGATTCAGCAACCTTCCAGCAGACATTGTCCTAATTGGATATTCATTCTCACTGTCATGTTAGGATGGTGGATGAATGCTTTCCAGAAGGCCTAAAGAGCTAGCAGCTTTGGACCCTCAATGTCCACACTGAAAGAAGGAGACTCTGAGACAGGTGAAGGACCATGAGGGCACCTATTATTCCCAATAAGGTACATTGTATTCAAAGCTTTTAAAATATAAACGGTACTTAATGCAGAAACTTCTAGAACTGACTTTTCTTGTTAAAGTGGGCATTAATTGGCTACACGAGATGATCACTGACAGTCACTTGACTTGATCTGTGGATTCAAAAGCTGCCACACTACCTCAAAAGATCAAAGTGACACTCCAGATAAGTATGTTATCCATGCGAATCATCTGAATTACAATTTTTTTTTTCATTTCTGAATTGTGAAAGTGCACTTTTTAAAATTATGTTTCTGGGATACGTGTAAGTCAGTGAGTGAGTGACATAGAATCAGATTTTCCACTTTAACGCGTGAAGTTTGCTTGTTGGTTATTCAAATTGTTCATAAACTCAGAGGCTAATAAACACATACCTCTTCCTTTTCAAAAAGCATACTGGCTAAGTGTAGTCAGGGAAGACCATACGACCATAAGAAATAGGAACAGGAATATGCCATGCAGTCCCTCCAGCATGCTCTGCCATTCAATAGTATCAGGTTGATTCAACATTCCTTAAGTGCACTTTCCTGCTTTTTCCCCATAACCCTTGATTCTCCCACTGATCAAGAATCTATGGGAACAAGAGTTTCCGCCTTCTTTAATCCCTATCCATAACAGCACCTGTACTTAGAAGGACTCTCAGAGATAATTATTAGATCCCTATAAGCAGAGAGGAAACACCTAAGGCAAATAAAGATAGAAAGTGCTGGAAATGCACAGCAGGTCTGGCAGCATTTGTACATCGAAAAGAGAGTTAACGTTATTAGTTCAACCTGGCTTCATCAAAACTTCCAAATTCCCTCTAGAGGAACTGTTTCAATTTGTATTCACCTTTTCTGTCAATAGCATCTCCCACCCCTCGATACATGGACTCGATGACAGCCCTCTGCGCTGTAAATAATGTTACCACCTATAACTGTGTAATCCTGTAAGACTGTTTGATGATCTGCAAATCATCTTAACAAGCATGGCCATTCTAGATCCCTCTACAGTGAAAATTTTTTTGCCTAAGATTCCAATTTTCTTAAAAAATGACACAAATTGTGCTGTTAGAGCCTGTGAATGCTAAGTGACAGCAGTCCATCTTCTCTTTATTTGCCATGTTGTACAACCCGATAATACAATTCTTCAACCATAGCACTGAAGACAGTCAACTTGCATGCATGCGCATCTTTGACCAAACTAAGTTACAGCCCAGCACCGAATTGGATTCAGAATTGGCTGACCCTTAGAAGGTGGTATTGGACGGAAAATATTCAACATGGTGCTCAGTTAGGAGTGGTGTACCACAAGGATCTGTACTGGGTCCTCTTCTATTCGTGATTTTTGTAAATGATTTGGGTGAAGGAGTGGAAGGGTGGATTAGCAAGTTCGCGGATGATACGAAGGTGGGTCGCGTTGCGGACAGTGCAGAGGGCTGTTCTACGTTACAAAGGGACATTGATAGGATGCAGAGCTGGGCTGAGAAGTGGCAGATGGAGTTTAACCCTGAAAAGTGTGAGGTGATTCAATTTGGGAGGATAAACTTGAAAGCAGAATACAGGGTTAACGGAAAGATTCTTGGCAGTGTGGAGGAGCAGAGGGATCTTGGGGTTCATGTTCATAGTTCCCTGAAAGCTGCCACCCAGGTGGATAGAGTTGTTAAGAAGGCATAATGGTGTGTCAGCTTTCATTAATAGAGGGATTGAGTTCAAGAGCCGTGAAGTTATGCTCCAGCTATACAAAAGCCTTCTGACACATCTGGAGTATTGTGTCCAGTTCCGGTCGCCTCATTACAGGAAAGGTGTGGAGGCGTTGGAAAAGGTGCAGAGGAGGTCTACCAGGATGTTGCCTGGAATGGACGGAAGGTCTTATGAGGAATGGTTGAGAGAGCTAGGGCTTTGCTCTTTAGAACAATGAAGGGTGAGAGATGGCTTGATAGAGGTGTACAAAATGGTCAGAGGTATTGATAGAGTAGATAGCCAGAAACTTTCTCCTAGGGTGGAGGTAGCTTTTACAAGGGGGCATAGTTTTAAAGTGAGTGGAGGTAGATACAGGGGAGACGTCAGAGGGAGGTTCTTTACTCAGAGAGTGGTAGGGGCATGGAATGCATTACCGGAGAGGGTAGTGGAGTTGGCCTTATTAGGGGCATTTAAGCAGCTATTAGATAGGCATATGGATGATAGTATAAGGTAGGGATGGAGGATAGGTAGACCTTAGGATTAGGGTATAAGTTCGGCACAACATCGTGGGCCGAAGGGCCTGTACTGTGCTGTCCTATTCTATGTTCTAAATGAATAGCAGGAGCTGTCACACATGGAGATGTATCTCAGAGAAAAGTCACATTCATATAACCCAGTCATTGTACATATACAACTAACAGCAAGGGTATTCCTGGGCAAACAAGTCCAGGTAACTCGCACATGTAGTTGTAGAAGCATCTAATAGATGGTAGAGACATCATCTAACACCAACTTCACTTCCTCCTCTGGTTGGATAAATGTTTAAAAGAAACACAGTTTGTATGCATTTATTATATATCTTTAGTTAGGGGAAGCACAAGGACAAAACGTATTGAACACTACTGAAAAGTAGTGTGTAGCTGGGCCCACTGGAGATAATGCTTTGTGTCAAGGGTATTCAGCACAGGTGAGAATGACTTTTATGATTACATGATGCAGATACTTAACTAAATATTCTTTTTGACATGCTTCCTTATGACTGTTCAATGGATGCCATTTGTCTGAGTTAGAGATTCTAACTCTAATCCTATTCTCTGTGTTCTAGCACTGGTTGGTGCTGCCTATATTCCCTCGCTTGTTCTACGGCAAGGCCTTTTTAATCAGCAAAAATGTGCAACACACAATAGTAAATTTGACAACTTAGTTAGATTGGATTTAACATTCTCCTGTCTGTCAAGACATTTAAACCTTTGCTTCAAGTTACTGTCTGGCCCATCAAAACGATGCTGGCAATGTGCACCTCATTCTATCAGTTACCAGCTGTTGTCCACCAGTCTTTCAATTGCAAAAACAGTCAACGTTTCAGTTGGTATTAGTTCCCTAACAGCTCTCCATCAGTTTTCCTGGCTATTGAAATAATGATGACACAATGGATTGGCAAAAATGAACAAACCACAGTAACTGCTGTTAATCAACACGTACTTCATGATTCAATGCTGAGGTCACAGACCAACTGCACATGGAGTGGAACCCCTTTCTATTCTTAAGCAGAGCAATAATAGGGAATACTTTTGGGTCTGCAAATTAAGGGAATCCAGACAGACTGTATGATTGCAAGGCTCTCTCACATCTTCCACCTGGAGATATAAAAATCAAATGGTTGAATGAATGACTGACTGATTTGGAAGTTATCCCCAGCTGGTACTTAGAGAAAATCTCTAAGAACCATGAAACTTCAATGTAATAGTTACTTTTATAAAAACCAAAACATCAGTAAGTGTTTATGCATCTGTATGCTTAAAATTCTATACAAGAAAATTAATGTAGAAAGTGTTGAGATTTTAATTTCTTGTGGAATAATTCCAGGTTATTCAGGTTAGAATTTACATTTTGTTGTTAAAATGGTCTGGACTAATTCAATTTGGTGATCAGGCGGTCAAACCAATCCAAGAGGTAACATGGCCATGTGTTATTTATAAAGCCGCTTAATAAATCAGTTTAAAATTCTTTATAACATTGTCACAATAGCATTGAAGTATACTTTGCTCTCCTCACCACAAAGTTAAACTCTTAACCTGACCCATCTCCAACCCCTCTCCCACAATTTCTTACTGATGCTGTTTTTCTCCCCTCCCTCTTCAGCTTATGCTAGCATTCTTCTCTTGTTTGATCTGTTTCCAGTTGAAACAGGTGCTCTCTCCCTATTCCTTTGCTCCAGTCCAAGCTAGTTTACTTTCTACGTGTACCCTAATAAATGATAGCACTAATCGTTCCTCGTCAGATTATGCTGGCACACTTCACTCACCTCAACTTTTCAAACCACCTGTCCCAATCAGTTTAAAGAATAATTGTCTACACCCTCCTCGGTTTATATTGGTTTTATCCTGCTCTCTAGGTGGTAGTCTAAACATCTAATTATTGCTGCTGTCCCAGTGGCTTTAACACTGCTGCATACTGCAATGGAAATGCCTGACCTCAAACATACTCAAATGCACATGAGCAATAAGTTTTGCTATCAGCACCTAGAAGCAAGTATGCTAGTTGTGTTTGCGTTCATTCACGAGAGAAACAAGTAGAAATTCAACGTTGCAGCAGCTGAAGATTTGAACAATTCAACACTGTTCGTCAAACGTATTTAGTTAGAATATAATCTGGGAAACAAGGCCAATTGTCTGAGTCCATACCTGCACCTGGAATGATTGCCAACTTTGTTTCAACAAGACCCATTTTTGCAGAGGTAGCTGTAAATAAAGAGCAGAAATAGACACTGATCAGAGACCTGGTTTACATAATTTTTAGTATTGTTTAAAAAGTATTCACTTGTGGGGCCTTCATTTTTCAACATTTTCAAGTCATCCAACAATTATATTAGCATAATTGCCACCTGCACTGTGGCTCAGTGGTTAGCACTGCTGCCTTACAGTGCCAGGACCTAGGTTCAATTCCACCCTCGGGCGACTGTGTATGTGGAGTTTGCACATTCTCCCCGTGTCTGCGTGAGTTTCCTCCGGGTGCTCCGGTTTCCTTTCACAGTCCAAAGATGTGCAGGCTAGGTGGATTGGCCAAGCTAAATTGCGCGTGGTGTTCTGGCATGTGTAGATTAGGTGGTTTATGCAGAATGGATCTGGGTGGGATGCTCTGAGGGTCAGTGTGGGCTTGTTAGGCCAAAGTGCCTATTTCCACATTGTAGGGATATAATGATTGAATTGATAGGATCTGAAAAACCACACACCAAATATTAGAATGAGAACTATGATCACCAATTATGGATGAATAATTATGTGTATGGGCTTCTCCTACAGTATTAAAAAACTGCAATAAATGCTTACTGAACCATTCATTTGATATAAAGCTGAATTAAAACTATTTTCCACTCAAAAATAAACACTCTTGCCACTGTATTGAATTATATGAATGGATACATGTGCCAGCTCATGGTGAATCATTTTGTGAATTAAGAAGATCTTGCTACACTTCCATCGAGAAAATAATATATTAGATTAAAATATTTAGTACAAATTTTAAAGATATGAAAAGCTTTGATGAAATGATCAACAGAAGGCCGAACATCGAGTATTGATCTGAAATTTTCACAAATTCAAAGTGCAGCTGAAAGTTAGTAAAGTGTAATATAGATGAAGCAACTTCAAATTGTTAACCAGAGAAAGCACTTTCTGAGAAGTTCCATGTCTGGCAGCCTCTGACCTGGCCATGGGTAGAACTCTAAGTATAAACGATCAAAGCCTTCACCATCTATCACTTTCAGGGAAGACAATGGCATACTGATAATACCACTGGATCAGTAATCCAGCACCCCATGTAATATTTTGGATCAAATTCCACCATGACAGGTGATGAAATCTGAATTCAATAAAAATATGGAATAAAAAGCTAACCTAATGGTGACCATGCAAACACTTGTTCTCGGGAGCCCGGAGGAGACCGGCTCCAGTTATCGGCTTACACAGAGAGGAGACAAGTCAATTCTCATAACCTCACAAATATCTTCATTAGTGTAGTAAATAAGACACATGTAGCTTAAATGTTTTTATCACAAAACTTGACCTTATATATTTTCCCACAAACTGAAGTAGGCCCTATTTATACACCCACTGGAGTCCTCTGACACTCCCCAAGTAGTCACAGAATATAAAAGCTAATACCTCATCAGGATAGCTGCTGCTGCTGTCAAGGGCTGATGCTAGCAGGATGCTGTACTTGATCTCATCACCACGTCCTTGACGTAGGGTCTGGTTCTGCAACGGTTGTTCTCCAGAGTCTTCGCTGACTGCAGGCCCTGAGGGTCTTCTTTTTATTTTCTTTCTCTTATCTCTCACGCGTCGTGCTGCCTCCTTCCTTTTGGGTCAGGCTCATCTGCTTACCACATGGCTTTACCTTATTGCCCTGGACCAGAGACTTAGGTAGCATTACCTCATTGCTCCTTGTCCAATTAAGGTTTTTGCATTACCTCATCTTTCTTATTTTTTGCAGAACTTAGTTAATTCAAACCAGTTTAAATCAGCTCAAACTGGCATCTAGGCACAGGTCATTTTTAGTTCACAAGCTGCTTCTTTCTTCGTGTCAACACCTTTGCATTCAGTACCTCCTATTAGCTATGTTGGCGGCTGGTACCCCTCTCTCTATATTTCTGCAGCCTCTGGCTAACATCTCCCCAGGCAGTGATGTCAGCAGCTTGTACCTTTCTCTCTCTCTCTATCTCACTGCAGCCTCTGGCTAACATCTCCTCCCCTCTTGATTCAAAGATACTTATCATAGGATCACTCTCTGTCCCTTTTCTGTGGACCACTCCTAGGATTGTCAGTGTTCCCAAATGAGTGCATCACATCTACAGTGTTACGTCATTATAATATGTATAAAAACATACACATAAAAAACGTACAGAACTTAATTCACAGTGTTTCCATAACGTTCCTTCTGTTTCATTATAGTCACCACTTCCAATCTTCATACAATTTCATTTTTCCACCTTCTAAGGTGACATACATTGACTATGACGATAACTAATGTACATAGAATCACTACTACAACAGCATGTGACAAAACTCTGACCCACTTGAACACTGGTTCCCCAATTCCAGAACCTATCTCACAACAACTCCTCTGCTTTATCCGCCTGAGCTCTAATTATTTTAGTGTGTTCAGTCCATTGATGGCTTATCTCTTTTGCCTCTCCCACTATACGCGTCTAATCTGGTGTCAGGTATGGGATGGGAGGTAGTTCAGTGGGAACAAACCTCCACACGTCTTGGTCTGTAGTGGTACGTCGGATTGTGAAGTTTTCTCTTATCAACTCCCTGGTTATTGGTTCGGACAGCGCTTGTCCACCAATCATCAAATCAGAGGTCACATTATTAATAGCTACATTGTCCTTCCAGAGGGCACTGTCTCCATCCCTTGGTATAGTTCATGGCTGCTGTGGCTACGTAATATGTTTCCCCCACCAGGGCATATTGTAGAAAAGTCTGGTTGTTAACAGGCAGAATACATAATGAAAAGTTTTCATTAGTACTGAAGCCACAATCTGTAAGTCTCTGTCTCATTAACTCGTCAGGGTAGGCCCAGTGATCCCCCCCTCTAGTGACATTTTGATAAATCTATCCCTTTCTCATCACCTTCCATTACAAAAGCATGAGATGGTGAGTTACTTAAAGATATCCAAGTACCTTCACACACCCAGTTTTCCTTTCTCCTTCCTATACTGATGAACAACCATCTGCAAAAATTTTGAAATGGGGTCCTTCCTTTCCTGTTTCCTTTGCCTCCTTGCTTTCAGGCCCCATCTTACCCCACCCCCCCATTTGTTTTGATACAAATGGGCCCTTGGGACGTTTTGCTATCATCAGTTGACATTTGTGTTTCTCCCCTGATACACTAAGTTGTCTGCTAACGTGGTGGCAACTTTTAATCCTTTTATAGTGATATCCCTTCCCTGTAACAACATTGTCCATCTAATGATTCTATTTTGGATAAGTGAACCATCCTTAATCCTTCCGTCCAGTAGTAGCTGTACAGGGGTATGTTCTGTTGGTATTGCAAATGGGTTAAGCCCCACTATGTAGGTAAAATGCTACACTGCCCAAAAAACGGCTAGCAGATGTTTTGCGTATACTGTGTACCCCTGCTCTACCAGTGACAGCATGCATGAGGCATATGCTACAAGTCTTAATTTCCCGTGCATCTCCTGTAACAAAATCACCAAGAGGGTGGTGTCCGTGGTGGCTACCTCCAATGAAAATGGAAATTTGTCTTTTCCCTGGCGACAGAATCATTCCCAAGTAAGTCACTTTCTATTTAATTATCTGCGCCTTCTTAGGGTTTACTTTCAGACCCGATTCATACAACAACTGCAGCAGTTCATTTAGCAGCTGATAATGTACCACTTTAGTTTCAGTTTGTAGAAGCAAGTTGTCTACAAACTGCACCAGACACTCAGGTTTTGAGATAATAGGAACTGCAG
>JAHRHZ010000012.1:79695796-79786803 GCA_024137785.1 Ginglymostoma cirratum
TCCTTCTGATGAAGGGTCTAGGCCCAAAACGTCAAGCTTTCCTGCTCCTGTGATGCTGCTTGGCTTGCTGTGTTCATCCAGCTCTACACCTTGTTAACTCAGGTTTTGAGAACTGTTTTAATCCCTCTCTTAGAGTTGGTGAAATATAGATGGGGAATTATGAAATCCCTATGGCAGGCGGTCCACGTATATTGCTGGCCTTGGAAATTAAATGTGAATTTATATAGGCACTCTTTCTCCAGTGGGATTGACAAAACCCATTACTTATGACCAAAACCGTGAACCACTGCACATCCTTATTTTGCTTAATAACTGTCTCTGGGCTACTTATACACCCACTAGATTCCTCTAACGTTCCCCAAGTAGTCACAGAGTATAAAACCTAATAACTAATCAGGATAGCTGCTGCTGTTGACAAGGACTGACGCTGGCCGGGTGCTGCACTTGACGTCATCACCACCTCCTTGATGTAGGGTCTGCTTCTGCAATGGTTGGTCTCCAGAGTTTTCGCTGACTGCAGGCCCTGAGGGTCTTCTTTTTATTCCTTCTCTTATCTCACTCGAGTCGTGCTGCCTCCTATCCGCTGGCTCAGGCTCATCCACTTACCGCATCCCAAAACCAGCCCAGCTCGTCCCCGCCTCCCTAGCCTGTCCTTCCTCCCACCTATCCCCTCCTCCCACCTCAAGCCCCACCCCCAGCTCCTACCTACTAACCTCATCCCGCCCCCTTGACCTGTCCGTCCTCCCTGGACTGACCTATCTCCTCCCTACCCCCCTACCTACACTCACCTTTACTGGCTCCATCCCCGCTTCTTTGACTGGTCTGCCCCCTCTCCACCTATCCTCTCCTCTATCCATCTTCTATCCGCCTCCCCCTCTCTCCCTATTTATTTCAGAACCCCCTTCCCCTCCCCCATTTCTGATGAAGGGTCTAGGCCCGAAACATCAAGCTTCCCTCCTCTTATGATGCTGCTTGGCCTGCTGTGTTCATCCAGCTCTACACCTTGTTATCTCCAGCATCTGCAGTTCCTACTATCTCATCCACTTATCGCATGATTTTACCTTATTGGCCCTGGACCAGAGACTTAGGTAGCATTACCTCATTGCTCCTTGTCCAAACAAGGTTTTTGCATTACCTCACCTTTCTTACTTTTTGCAGAATGTAGTTAATTCAGACTGGTTTAAATCCACTCAAACTAGCACCCGGGCACAGCTCATTTTTAGCTCACAAGCAGCTTCTTTCTTCACATCAGCACCTTTGCATTCAATACCTCCTTCAGTGATGTCGGCGGCTGGTACCCCATTCTCTCTCTTTATCTTTCTGCGGCCTCTGGCTAATGTCTCCCCAAGCAGCAAGGTCAGCAGCTTGTACCTCTCTCTCTCTCTCTCTCTGTCTCCCCATCATCTCTCCGCAGGCTCTGGCTGATTGTTGTAAAAATCCTTCCAGTTCAATAACGTCCTTTTGAGAAGAAAATCTTCTGTTCTCACATGGCCTGGCCTACATGTGACTCGAACAGGTTTATTTGAAAGCAGCCCCTTCATCAAGTGAAGTGTGAGAGACGAGCACACAGACACAGAATTTATAAGCAGAAAGATCAAAAGATCATACAACTAGTGTGAGTGGAGTGTCGAACAATAAGTCTCTGCAGGTGAACAAGAATGTTAGATGGTGTAAGTAAAGTGTCAACAGCTGAATTACAAGCGAAGTGATGACTGATAATCTGATTAAATGAGGCAGGGAGATAATTACAAAAAATTAAAAATAAGGTGGTACAGGTACAGAAGTGCGGTGGGGTCACATGCCATGCAACATGAAACCAAGATCACAGTTGAGGCTGTCTTCATGGGTACAGAATTTGCCTATCAGTTTCTGATCAGTGATTCTGCATTGTTGTGTATCTTTAAGTCCACCTTGGAGGACGCTTACCCAAAGATCGGAGGCTGAATGTCCTTGGCTGCTGAAGTGTTCCCCAACTGGGAGGGAACATTCCCGTCTGATGATTGTTGTACTGTGTCCATTCATCCATTGTCATAGAGTCTGCACGGTCTCGCCAACATACCATGCCTCGGGGCATCCTTGCCTGCAGTGTATGAGATAAGCAACAGTGGCTGTGTCACAGAGTATCTGCCGTGTACATGGTGGATGGTATCTCCATGTGTGACGGTAGTATCCATGTTGATGATCTGACATGTCTTGCAGAGGTCGCCATGGCAGGGTCGTATTTGTAGTGGTCGATATTGTCCTTGAGGCTGGGCAGTTTGCTGCAAACGATGGTCTGTTTAATGTTTGGCAGTAGTCTGAAGGCAAAAAGTGGAGGCGTAGGGATGATCTTGGCGAGATGCTCATCGTCATCAATCACATGTTGAAGGCTACGGAGAACATGGCATAGTCTCTCCACTCTGGGGACCGTTCTGAGGAAGGGTCACTGGACCCAAAATATTAACTCTGATTTCTTTTCACAGATGCTGTCAGATCTGCTGCACTTTTCCAGCAACTTCTGTTTTTGTTGCTAGTATTAACTCCCTCTTGAACACTGTCAAATTAGATAAAGCTGATCAATGTAGGAAATGTGGTCATGATTTATGGACAAATAGCTACTTGTGCAGTCCACTGTGGATTCAACTGGAAAGGTAAAGATGGTCCACATTAAACTAGGGATAAAAGGTCAATCATTAAATCAATAGAAGACCTGTAGAAGTTATTCAACAAAAGTAAGGTTGATTAGTCCAATTAGCTCCTCATCTGGTTTCTGATGCAGTATGACACCAATAGCAATTCAATTCAGTTCAATTCAATTCAGTTCAATTCCTCAGTTTGCAGCTGAGGTTACCGTGAAGGACACTCCCCTCGTCTGAAATGTTTTGTCCTCAGGTTAAACTACCACCATCCCTCTCTCTCTAATGCAGAGCCGCCCTATGGTCTGGTATGACAATGATGATTTTAATATTCAACAAAGAATTTAATATGATACGGAAACAGTTCAGACCCCTAAGGAGTAGGAGCTCTATTTTCCCAAAGAGATCAAACAAGGGTGACAAAAGTTTATGGCACCATAATTCTAAAAAAAAGTTGCAAAAATACAGCATACTCCCTAGTCTATTTGTAGCTACATCAAACAGGAAATCTGCTAAGTGTACCATCCTCACATACCCACTAACTCTTCTGCAAATGCTCTGTGACATCCATCATCCAATAAACACTAGGCAGACCCCTCCTTCTATTGTTCTCCATTTGACCATTAGGAGAAAAACTTCAGTTGTTTTTAGCTCAGATCATGCCACTTTTTAAGTGTCTTATGGTCCGCACATGAATTTTAAGCCTATATCTTGGCATCAACATTTCGAAGATGTCCATTTCTTTCACAGATTTTACTTGCAGTCCAGACTTCTTATGCAAATAGGGAAGTGAACATAAGGGGTTTTCTCTTTCTTGTTACAAGCTTGAATTTTCTTTTCAGCTACACAGCATTATCCTCAAAAACTACCTGGCTATCTCTATGGTTGGTGTGGTGACAGGAGTTCTACATTTTTGTCACAACAGTCAAGTAATGGCCTCAGAATGTTGTGCAGATTGGAAGGAAACTTGCAAGAGTGGCATTCACATGTGAATGCAACTTTGTCCTGCCAAGTGATAGAGGCCACAGGTTTCAAAGGTGCTGTCAAAGAATGTTCGGTAAGTTGCTGCAGTGCACCTTGTAGATGTAACACACTGCTGCGATTGTGTGTTGAGGGAGTGAAAGCTTAGGCTGGATGTCTTTGTCATGGATGGCATTGAGCCTCTTGTCATTGGCACTTACACTAACCTAGGCAAGTAAAGAGTTATTCCATGATACTCTTGAGTTGTGCATTGTAGCCTGTTGCGCAGGCTTTGCGGAGTCAGGAAGTGAGTCACTCGCTGCAGGAGTTCTAGCCTGTGATCTTCTCCCATAGCCATTATTTATTTAGCTGATCGCGTACAGTTTCTGGTCAATGCTCATCCCAGGATGTTGATGATGGGGCACTCGGTGATGACAATGCTGTTGAATGTCATGAGGAAATGGTTCTTTCTTGTTGGAGGTGGTCGCTGCCTAATACTTCACTGACTCAAAATGTCACTTGTCACTCATTAGCCAATGCCTGAATGCCATCCAGGTCTTGTTGCATATGGACAATGGGCTGCTTCAGTATCTGAGGAGTTGCGAATGATTCAGAGTTGTGGTAGAGAAACTATAAGCATTGCAATGTAGAATCTCTATCATAATGGTGTATAAATGGTTTAATGATGCAGGCTGAAATTATTTAACAATTAGCACTTGTACACACACGGAAAAATCAAATAATTATATACTTCTAATTCACATTTCGAGGTGCAGTGGATAATGTTCTTATCTCTGAGCCAGAAGCTCACATGGAACCCTTCTCCACCCCTTCGGAACGGCACTCGCCTATCTCTTAGGACCGACTGACCCATGTCCAACTGCTGTTCACCGCTATTAGACCAGACAGGATTGAGGTTCATAAGGAGGAGGTGTCAGCAATCCTGGAAAGTCTGAGAATAGATAAGTCCCCTGGGCCGGATGGGATCTATCCTAGGGTTCTCTGGGAAGCTAGGGAGGAGATTGCAGAGCCTTTGGCTTTGATCTTTATGTCGTCATTGTCTACAGGAATAGTGCCAGAAGACTGGAAGATAGCAAGTGTTGTCCCCTTGTTCAAGAAGGGGAGTAGAGACAACCCTGGTAATTATAGACCAGTGAGCCTTACTTCGGTTGTGGGTAAAGTGTTGGAAAGGATTATAAGAGAGAGGATTTATAATCATCTAGAAAGGAATAATTTGATTAGGGATAGGCAACACGGTTTTGTGAAGGGTAGGTCGTGCCTCACAAACCTTATTGAGTTCTTTGAGAAGGTGACCAAACAGGTGGATGAGGGTAAAGCGGTTGATGTGGTGTATATGGATTTCAGTAAAGCGTTTGATAAGGCTCCCCACGGTAGGCTATTGCAGAAAATTCGGAGGCACAGGACTGAGTGTGATTTAGCGGTTTGGATCAGAAATTGGCTAGCTGTAAGAAGACAGAGGGTGGTGGTTGATGGGAAATGTTCATCCTGGAGTTCAGTTACTAGTGGCGTACCACAAGGATCTGTTTTGGGGCCATTGCTGTTTGTCATTTTTATAAATGACCTGGATGAGGGCGTAGAAGGATGGGTTAGTAAATTTGCGGATGACACTAAAGTCGGTGGAGTTGTGGACAGTGCGGAAGGATGTTGCAGGTTACAGAGGGACACAGATAAGCTGCAGAGCTGGGCTGAGAGGTGGCAAATGGAGTTTAATGCAGAAAAATGTGAGGTGATTCACTTTGGAAGGAGTAACAGGAATACAGAGTACTGGGCTTATGGTAGGTTCTTGGTAGTGTGGACGAGCAGAGAGATGTCCATGTGCATAGATCCCTGAAAGTTGCCACCCAGGTTGATAGCATTGTTAAGAAGGCGTACGGTGTGTTAGGTTTTATTGGTAGAGGGACTGAGTTTCGGAGCCGTGAGGTCATGTTGTAGCTGTACAAAACTCTGGTGCGGCTGCACTTGGAGTATTGCATACAGTTCTGGTCACCGTATTATAGGAAGGATGTGGAAGCATTGGAAAGGGTGCAGAGAAGATTTACCAGGATGTTGCCTGGTATGGAGGGAAGGTCTTATGAGGAAAGGCTGAGGGACTTGAGGCTGTTTTTGTTGGAGAGAAGAAGGTTAAGAGGTGACTTAATAGAGACATACAAGATGATCAGACGATTAGATAGGGTGGACTGTGACAGCCTTTTTCCTCAGATGGTGACAGCTAGCACGAGGAGACATAGCTTTAAATTGAGGGGTGATAGATATAGGACCGATGTCAGAGGTAGATTCTTTACTCAGAGAGTAGTAAGGGCATGGAATGCCTTGCCTGAAGCAGTTGTAGACTCGCCAACTTTAAGGGCATTTAAATGGTCGTTAGATAAACATATGGATGATAATGGAATAGTGTAGGTTAGTTGGGCTTCAGATTGGTTTCACAGGTCGACGTAACATCGATGGCCGAAGGGCCTGTATTGCACTGTAATGTTCTATGTTCTATGTTCTAAGCTCTGGAATCCAATTCCTTCTTAAGAGTTCATGGTCAAAGAAGATGCATTCATAAATGTAGTAAGCAAATTGAGTAACAACCTTAATATCCCACCAACACACAGCAATGACAGGTGGTGCAACATTCTTGGTCAGCTATGTGATGGAAAGGAAGTCAGAGTCTCTACCACAGCTAACCATACCTCCAGACTACAGCATGCATGTAAAGAAGTGCACATTGCCATGGCACCTGATTCCTTAAGTGCATTATCCCACAACACCACCATCTAAAATTAGAGATTTTAGCAAAAGCTTGGAAGGAACCTTTTAAACTATTTCCCATGTGATTTAACTAAGCATTTAATGGAATTGTCTCTTACCAGCCACACGGATATCACAAGCTAGAGCCATTTCTAGGCCCCCTCCTAAGGCAGCTCCATCAAGTACGGCAATCGTGGGCATTGGGAGGTTACCTGTGCACGTACAAAGAATTTTGTAATAAAAATTATACAACTGAAAATAATATCAGAACAAATCAGCTTTGTTTCAATTTGTACACACATACTTTTAAAACAATCAAATAATTATATACTTTTATTTCACATTTTAAGGTACAGCGGATAATGTTCTTATCTCTGAGCCAGAAGCTCTGGGATCCAATCCCACTGAAATGGAAACCACTGAAGCTGTTGTATAGCAATAGCATTATATGAATGTACACGTTTATTAAACTTTTTACTCCACAGTTTCAGTGTGGAAGCAGGCCATTTGGCTGATTGAGTCTACAATGACTCTCTGAACCGCATCCCATCCAGACCCACCCTCCTAGCCAATCCCTGTAACTTCTCATTTCCTATGGCTAATCCACCTACTCTGCATATCCCTAGACACTATGGGCAATTTAGCATGGCCAATCCATCTACCTGCCCATCTTTGGACTGTGGGAGGAAATCACAGCACCCGGAGAAAGCCCATGCATAAATGAGAAGAATATGCAAACTCCACACAGACAGTCGCCCAAGGTTGGAACTGATCCTGAGTCCCTGGCACCATGAGACAGTAGTGTTAAGCACTGAGCCACCATGCCATCCCCTCTCTATTTATATGCTGTATGATTCTACGATAAGACTCTACGAAAAGTCAGTTTGGATTTCTTTTCTTAAACTAATATTTCAAAATTGAAAGTATTGTATTAATGATTACAACATTTCTCTGGTGTAAGTCTGTTCATCAAGTCCAAGTTAAGTCTAAGAATGAACAAGTACATTGAATGAAATTATCAAACATATCAAATAATATAATTACCAATTCTTGGGGCATCCTAACGGCAGATTCTCAATTTAAAACCAAAATTGTACATGTTAGAATTTGGAAAAAACCAGAAAATAGAGAAAAACACAAAGTAGACAAGCAAGCTTGCATAGAAGAAAAAGCATGTTAAGGCTTATGATGACCGAACTTGTATTTTGGGGTACAATATCCTAGCGAGCTCAGAATCACCAGTCACTCTTTTAAGCAGACATTCGATTCCTATTATTTTGTTATGGACCAGACCAAACACCTCAAACTATTTGAAGGAAGTAGCCTAGATCCTAACGGTTTCTTATTTTTTAAGGCAAATGTAACGTGCTGTGTTCCAGATGCAATTCGACTGGTGAAACTACTTGACATTAAGCAAAGCACAATTTATTCAAACACTATAGTTAAAATACAACAAAAGAAAGAAGAATTTAGAATAACAACTCTATTGGAAAACTTATCAAAATAATAGATACAGTAACTATTACTAAATAGCCGTTCCAATATAGTAACATCCCATTAACACACCACTTCGCCAAAAAAGCAAAATTCAGAAAACACATTTTGTCCCACATGCAATCCAGCAGTCTAGAAAGGGAATCCCCAGCTTTTGACTGTAACAGAGAGAGGGAGAAATAGCATCTACTTCATCAAGATCCAGCAGCTTCTGCCTAAAGCTAAAAAACTAAAAACAACCAGAAATCATGGCCTGAAAGCAGGCCATGCCCATCCAGGCTGCTTCTAATGTTCTAACTTTAAAAAAATCCGAAGGCCTCACAAGTTGTTTATCATACCACAGACTGCTCAACACATCTTGTTTAATTTCTCTCTTAAAAGAAGTCAGGACAAAATACACCTCTTAAAGCCACTGCATCATCACAATTCAAAGCGCATCTGTTCTGCTCTAAGTGCAGACTTCTGATGCAGGTGTCTTAATACTGGTTCATTACATTGTACGTCAACTGCTTGAATATATGACATGCCATCTTTGCATTCAGATCATCAGATAATGATAGAAAATTACAATATAGAAGGTGGCCTTCAATTATCAAGGCTGAGCCGGCTTTATCAACGTGCAATCCAGTTCATCATCCTCCCCTGCTCTTTTCTCACCTCCAGCAGTATTTACTTTCTCAAATATTTAGCCAGTTCCCTTTTGAAGGGTACAATTGAATCTGTCTCTGCCATTCTGTAAGGTTGTGCATTCGGAACTCCCTCTTTCTTTTGACAACCACCGTATATTCATGCCCCCTCATTGTTGATCCTTTGGTCACCGTAAAATCGTTTTGCTTTCTTTATGTGAAATCGTTCACAATTTAAAAGCCTTTCTCAGATCTCCTCAGCCTTGTCTGTTTGAAAGGAACAATTACCCTTGCTCCTTTCAAACGATGGTCTGAAAAACATTCTTACCAAATTCAAGCTATAGAATTTGAAGCAAGAAGAGGTTAATTCCTGTGTGAAGTATATTTACTAAAAGTACAGTTTATCCCACATCCTTGATATATAAAACCTGCAAACCTAATGGCTGTTATCGGGCAAACAAGAAATCACAAGTTCAAATCTTACAATGGTAACTTGACAATTCTGTCATTTCTACATAATTATATATTTTTTGCAAAATTGGCTAATCTGTCTTCTTAAATGGGACGTTTTCAAAAATTTTATGACAGGTTCCGGGCCACCATTTTAGACAGAACTCTTCAGGAAGACATCTTCAGAAAGAACGAAGGCAATCTACAAGTGATGTAACCATAGAATTAGTGAGAAACAGAAAAACTTCTCTGTCTCCCAAAACCCAGTCAACCTGCTTTGTCTAGCTTTGTACAAGCAACCTTCAACAATTCAACTGCAGAAGCCATTACAGTTGCTGAATTCTAACTTCAGGTATACAATCCCTTCACATTGGAAAGACAAATTTTCATGCAAGCCAAGTCTACAAAGACAACAGAGACAATTCATCCTATTTGCACCTTTACAAATATATTTTATCTATTCCCGCATTTGATATTTATATTTTAGCTAATAACTATGTTGTAGGATTGAGTTATTTTGCAAGAATTAGTCATTTTAACTTGACCAAACAAGTGAAGAAATAACCCTTAGATGGATAGCAGATTAAACTAACCAAGTAGAGTTTCTTGAAAGCATACAGAATGCTTTATAAAGATAATGAGAAGAAATGTCTTGGAAGATATTTCAAATAATTATAAAGCTCTTCCAGAGAAATGTTTGGAGAAGTGCTGTTATGCCTTTTGGAGAACACAGGATGTAGCACAGTACAGCAAAGGAACGAGCCTGTCAGCCTAACATGTCTGCACTGACCATGATGTCATTCTAAATTAATGCCATCTGTCTGCACATTGTCTACATCCCTCCTTTCCCTGCCTGTTCATGTAACTATCTGAAAGCATCTTAAAACTTTGCAATCAACCTGCTTCTGCCACCTCCCCGCACCTACTATCTTCTGCGTAAAAACTGTCCCCTCTCACCTTAAACTTACGCCCCCCTACTGGTTGACATTTTCGACCCTGGGAAACTGACTCCAACTATTTACCTTATCTATACCTCTCGTAATTTTATATACTTCTATTGGGTTGCCTCTCAGGCTCTGACAGTCCAGCAAATCCAATCCAAGTTTGTCCCACCTCACTTTGTAAATAATACACTACAATCTATGCAACATTCTGGTAATTCTCTTTTGCACCTCTTGAAAGACTCTATATTCTCCCTACAATGTGGCAACCAGCACTGCACACAATACTCCACATGTGGCCTAACTAATGTTTTATACAGCTGCAACGTGACTTGCCAACTTTTACACTCAGTGCCCCGAACAATGAAGGCAAACATGTTGTATGCCTTAACCAATTTATCCAGTGTGTTGACACTTTCAGGGAACTATGGACTTTCACCCCAAGATCAATGCTCCTAAGGGTCCAGCCATTTACAGTATACTTTCATCTTGTATTTGACTTCCTAAAACACACCACCTCACACTTGTCTGAAGTAAACCCCATCTGCCATTTCTCCATCCAACTTTCCATTTGATCTACAGCCTATTGCATCATTTAACAATATTTCTCATTGTCACTTCCTCTCAAACTCAACCAAATTTGTGGGAAAAGACCTCCGCTGCACAGACCTGCTGATTATCCCTAATAAGTTCATTATTTTCCAATTGCAAGTAAATCCAGTCCTTAAGAATCTTCTCCAATAACTTCCCTACCAAAGATATAAGGTTCACCAACTATAATTTCTTGGATTATTCCTGTTGCCTGTATTAAAGAAAGAAACAACACTGGCTATTCTTCAGTGTCCAGGGACCTCACCTGTGACTAAAGAGCACTCAAAGACATCTATCATGGCCCCAGCAATGTCATCCCTTGGCTCGCTCAGCAACCTCGGATACATCCCATTGGGCCCTGGAAACTGAAATACCTCACATGCTATTGAATATCAACACATTCTCCCTTATCTTATCATTATCCATGTCCTTCTCCTTGGTGAATACTGATGCGAGATACTAATTAATGACCTCACCTACTTCCTCTGGCCTCACGCATAAATTCCCTCCTTTGTCCTTGAGTGGACCTATGCTTTCCCGAGCTACCCTCTTGTGCCGATTTATACAAATAAAATGCTTTGAGATTCTCCTGAATCTTACTTGATAAGGGCATTTTATGGTCCCTTTTAGCCCTACTAATTTCCTTTTAAGTCCTTTCTTGTTCCTTTCATATTCCTTAAGGGCCTTGTATGATTTCAGTTTACAAAACCTTTCGTATACTTGCTTTTACTTTTTGACTAAACTTTCAACATTGCTGTCATCCAGGGTTCCTGAATTTTGTATCCTTATCTTTCAACTTCACAAAAACATGATGGTCCTGAACTCTGATCAACTGACCTTTAAAAAAACCTCCGCATGTCAGATGTGCATTTGCAAACAAACAGCATCCCAACCCAACTTCTCCTGTTCCTGCTTAATACTGTTGTAATTAGCATTTCCTCAACTTAGCACTTTCACTCAAGGATCATCTTAACTTTATCTATAACTATGTTAAAACCTATGGAATTATGATCACTGTTCCTAAAAAGCTCCCCCACTGAAATTTCAAATGTTGGGGAGGCAATGGCCTAGTGGTATTATCTCTGGACTTTTAATCCAGAGACATAGACAACATCCCGGGGACCCAGGCTCAAATCCCACCATGGCAGATGACAGAATTTGAATTCAATAAAATATCTGAAATTAAGAATCTAATGATGACCATGAATCCATTGTTGCTTATCGGATAAACCTATCTTGTTCACTAATGTCCTTTTGGGAAGGAAACTGCCATCCTTACCTGGTCTAGCCTACATGTGACTCCAGACGCACAGCAATGTGATTGACTCTGAACTGCCCTCTGGGCAATTAGGGATGGGCAACAAAGGCTGTCTCGTCAGTGATGCCCTCATCCTGTGGATGACTAAAGAAAAGAAACGTGGTCAGGCTCATTCCCCAATACAAGGTTTAGTACTGCTCCCATCCCTATTTGGAATTTCTTGTTTCAAGAAACCCTCCTGGATGCACCTAACAACTTCTGCTCCACCTATGTCCCTGGCACTAAAGGATTTCCTGTCAATACTGGGTAAATTAAAATCTGCAACAACTGTGTTATTTTTACATCTTTCCATGATCTGTTCACATATTTGTTCCTGTATCTCTCATTAGCTATTGGGGAGCCTAAAGTATAATTCCATCAAAGTGACTATACCATACTCATTCCTCAAGGATGTCTCTGAGTGGTTGCAAAATATTCTGAAGGGGGAGGGTGAACAGCCAGAGGTCAATGTATACATCGATACAAATGATAATGGGGAGACAAATGGATGGGGTCCTCAGAAATGAGTAAAGGGAGTTAGGTAAGAGTTTAAAAAGCAGGAGATCAAGGGTAGTAATCTCCGAATTACTCGCAGTGCCATGCACCAGTGAGGACAGAAATAGAAAGATGGGCTAGATGAATAAGTGGCTGAGGAGCTGGTGTATGGGGCAGGGTTTTCAGTTCTTGAATGATTAGGATCTCTTCTGGAGTAGAGGTGACCCGTACAACAGGGATAGGTTGCACTTGAACCAGAGGGCATCCAATATCCTTGACGGGAGATTTGCTAGTATTACCCGGCAGGCTTTAAACTAGTTTGGCAGTGGGGGTGGGACTCTCAATAAGAGAGGAGCCATTGAGAAATCAAGGGAAAATACATTAGCCACTGAGGGATAGCCACTCAGGATAGCCAGGGGCACAGTAAAGGGAAGGAAAGGCATTCAGGTTTAAAGTGCATTTACTTCAACACACAGGCCTGACTGGTGAGGCAGTTGAGCTCAAAGCATGGATTGGCTCTGGGCACTGGGATATTATAGGCATAACAGAAACATGGCTGAGAGAAGGGCAGAACTGGCAGCTCAATGTTTCAGGATACAGAAGCTACAGGCATGACAGAAGTGCACGTAAGCTGGGAAGGGGAGTTGCCCTTTTGATAAGGGAGGACATAACAACAGTGCTTAGAGGAGATATTCTTAAGGGATCATCAAATGAGGCATTATGGTTAGAACTTAGAAACAAGAAGGGGATGGTCACTCTATTGGGACTGTATTAACGACCCCCAAATAGCCAACGGGTACTAGAACAGCAGATGTATAGGCAGCTTGAAGATACCCATAGGAATAATAAAGTAGTATTGGTTGGAGATTTTAATTTCCCCTGTATTGAGTGGGCCACCCAGAGTATAAAAGGCCCGGATAAGGTGGAATTTGTCAAACGTGTTCAAGAAAGTTTCCTAAATCAATATGAAGAGGGCCCTACATGGGAGGGTGCAACATTTGACCTCCTCTTAGGAAACAAGGTCAGGCAAATGTCAGTGAGAGAGCACTTTGGGTCCATTGACCCTTAGTTTTAACATAGTTATGGAAAAAAGAGAAGTTGGACCACAGGTTAAGGTGCTAAACTGGAGCAGGGCCAATTTTGGGGCCATTAGGCAGGATCTAGCAGAGGTCGATTGGGTGAGGCTGTTGCAAGGAACAGAAATGACTGGCAAATGGGAGGCTTTCAGAAGTGTGATATCAAGAGTTCAGTATGTCCCTTTTAGGGTGAAGGGAAAAGCTAGCAGGTTTAGGAATTCCTGTCTGATGAGGGATATTGAGGCTCTGGTCAGGAAAAAGAATAAGGCATACACTGGGTTTAAGCTATCGGGCTCAAGTGAATCCCTAGATGACTATAAAACGTGTTGCAGCACACTCGAGAGGGAAATCTGAAGAGCAAAAAGGGTATGAGATGGATCTGGCAGTTAAGGTTAAAAATAATCCCAAGAGGTTCTATAGCTATACTAAAAGTAAAAGGATGACTAGGGAGAGAATAGATCCTCTTAAAGATCAGCATGGCCATCTTTGTGTGGAGCCACAGGAGATGGGGGAGATTTTTAATGAATATTTCTCCTCAGTGCCTACTGAGGAGACAATCATGGATGCTATAGAAATAACAGGATGTTTTGGAACGCATACATATTACCAGAGAGAAAGTGTTTGCAGCTATAAAGCGCATTAAGGCAGATAAATCCCCTGGGCCTGATCAAGTCCAGCCTCGAACGTTATAGGAGGCGAGGAAAGAAATTACAGGGGCTCTTGCAGAGATTTTTTCTTCATCTTTAGCCACTGGTGAAGTTCCAGAACATGTGGAAGGTGGCTAATGTTGTTCTATTGTTTAAGAAAAGTGGCACATACAAGCCAGGGAAATAGAGGCCAGTGAGCCTGACATCATTGGTAGGCAAGTTATTGGAAAGGATACTGAGGAATAGGATCAACCAACATTTGGGTAGTCAAGGTCTGATTAGGGATAGTCAGCATGGATTTGTACGCGGGAAGTCATGTCTGACAAATCTTTTAGAGTTTTTCGAAGAGGTAACCAAGAGGATAGGTAGAGCAGTGGATGTTGTCTATAGGGACTTTAGTAAGGCCTTTGACAAGGTCCTGCATGGCAGGCTAGTCATGAAGGTTAGGTTGCATGGGATCCATGGAAAGCTAGCTAATTGGATTCAAAATTGGCTCAATGGTAGAAAGCAGACAGTGATGGTTGAAGGTTGTTTCTCGGATTGGAGGCCTGTGGCTAGTGGTGTGCCACAGGGGTCAGTGCTGGGACCTTTGTTATTTGCATAAATGATCTGGATGTGAATGTACAGGGCATGATTAGTAAGTTTGCGAATGATACAAAATAGCATGGAATTGTTGATAGCAAAGAAGGTTATCAAAAATTACAGGCGGATCATGATCATATGGGGAAGTGGGGTGAGGACTGGCAAATGCAATTCAACGCAGATAAGTGTGAGGTGTTGCATTTTGAAAATTCAAACCAAGGTAGGACTTATACAGTAAACGTTAAGGTCCTAAGGAATGTTATGGAACAGCAGGACCTAGGAGTATAAGTACATAGTTCATTGAAAGCAGTGTCACAGGTGCACAGGGTGGTGAAGAAGGCATTTGACATTCTGGCATTCATCGGCTGAGGCACTGAGTGTAGGAATTGAGATGGTTTGTTACAAAGTTATGTTACAGTTATGTTATGTTGGAGTAGTACCAGAAGATTGGATGGTGGCAAATGTCATTCCCTTGTTCAAGAAAGGGAATAAGGATAATCCTGGAAATTACAGACCAGTCAGTCTTACTTCTGTGGTGGGCAAATTATTGGAGAGGATTCTGAGAGATAATATTTATGATTATTTGGAAAAGTACAGTTTGATTAGAAATAGTCAGCATGGCTTTGTGAGGGGCAGGTCATACATCACTAGCCTTATTGAATTCTTTGAGGATGTGACAAAACACATTCATGAAGGTAGAGCAGTGGATGTGGTGTATATGGATTTTAGCAAGACATTCGATAAGGTTCCACATGCTAGGCTCATTCAGAAAGTAAGGAGGCATGGGATTCAGGGAAATTTGGTTGTCTGGATATGAAACTGACTGTCCAATAGAAGACAAAGGGTGGTAGTAGATGGAAAGTATTCAGCCTGGAGCTCGGTGACCAGTGGTGTTCCGCACTGATCTGTTCTGGGACCTCTGCTCTTTGTGATCGTTATAAATGACTTGGATGAGGAAGTGGAAGGGTGGGTTAGTAAGTTTGCCAATGACACAAAGGTTGGTGGAGTTGTGGACAGCGTGGAGGGCTGTTGCAGGTTGCAATGGGACACTGACAGGATGCAGAGCTGGGTAAAGAAGCGGCAGATGGAATTCAACGCAGAAACGTATGAAGTGATTCATTTTGGAAGGTCAAATTTGAATGCAGAATACAGGGTTAATGGCAAGATTCTCGGCAGTGTGGAGGAACAGAAGGATCTTGGGGTCCACATCCAAGTTGATTGGCTTGTAAAGAAGGCATATGGTGTGTTGGCTTTCATTGGCAGGGGAATTGAGTTTAAGAGCCATGAGGTTATGCTGCAGCTCTATAAAACTCTTGTAAGACCACACTTGGAATATTGTGTTAAGTTCTGGTCACCTATTATAGGAAAGATGTGGAAGCTTTAGAGAGGGTGCAGAGGAGATTTAACAGGATGCTGCTTGGGCTGGAGGGCAGAATTGATGAGGAAAGGTTGAGAGACCTAGGGTTTTTTTCATCGGAGTGAAGAAGGATGAGAGGTGACGTGATAGAGGTTTACAAGACGATGAGAGGCATAGATAGAGTGGATAGTCAGAGACTTTTTCCCAGGGCAGAAATGACTATTACAAGGGAGCATAATTTTAAGGTGATTGGAGGAAGGTATGGGGAGATGTCAGAGGTAGGTTCTTCACACAGAGAGTGGTGGGCACGTGGAACGCGCAGCCAGCTGTGGTAGTGGGGTCAGATACTTTAGAGATTTTTAAGCGACTCTTGGATAGGCACATGGAGGACAGTAAAATGTAGGGTAAGCAGGGTAGACTGATCTTAGTAGGATAATAGGTCAGCACAACATCGTGGGCCGAAGGGCCTGTAATGTGCTATGTTCTATATTCTATGTAGTTGTATAAGTCACCGGTGAGGCAGCACTCGGAGTATTGTGGACAGTTTTGGTCACCCTGTTATAGGAAAGACATAGTTAAATTGGAAACTGTGCAAAGAAGATTTACGAGGGTGTTGCCAGGACTCGCAGGCCTGAGTTATAGGGAGAGGTTGGCTAGGATAGGACTTTATTCCTTGGAACAGAGGAGAATGAGGGCTAACCTTATTGAGGTGTATAAAGTCATTAGGGGCATAGATAGGATGAATGCATATAGTATTTTTCCCAGGGATGGGGAATTGAAAACTAGAGGGCATAGGTTTAAGATGAGAGGGAATAGATTTAAGAAGGACCTGAGGGGCAACTTCTTCACACAGAGAGTGGTGCAAAGTATATGGAATGGGCTGCCGGAAAAAGTAGCTGAGGCAGGTACAATAGCAACATTTAAAAAAACATTTGGATAGGTGCATCAATGAGAAGGATTTACAGGGATTTGGACCAAATGCGGGCAATTGGAACTGAGTGGGCACCATGGTCAGCATGGACCAGTTTGGGCCGAAGGGCCTGTTTCCATGTTGTTTTACTTTCTGACTCTGTGACTCTATTCGAGAGATCTATCCATATGGCCTCCAAGATGCCCTCTCTTAGTACAGCTGTGACATTCTTCTTAATCAGTAATGCATTCGCTCCATCCATTTTACATTCCTCTCTATTTTGCCTGAAACATTTAAACCCTGGAGCACTGAGCTGCCACTCCTGCCCCTCTCTCAACCAAGTTTCCATAATGGTTCAAAAAAAGTAATTATATTTGTCTTAAGAATGTATAGATGAGGAAAGAAGAACAGTTCAATACTTTTACATTTCCAAGAAAAGCTGACAGTTTGAATTCCAAGATGAGAGTTTTGTTCAAGGATGTTTTGGCATGGTTTCAGAGCAGAGAACAATAAAAAGAGTGAAAAGCTGTTTAAACTGACAAGTTTTGCAGCTGTAGTTACTTTTCTGTGCTCACAGAGAAGATGAAAGAAATAAACTTTGAAGTTAAAGATTACAGTGAGAGAATGTTAAGTTGGAAACAATCTAGGGTGGGTTTTGCTACATGTGAATGAAATAGGTTTTTCTTTGTGTATTTTGTTCGTATGTACTTTTTGATTTTGTGCGATGGAAACCAATGGCCGACGTATGTGTCACTGCACAAGTCATGATAAAATGAACACCAGTAAAACAATAACACTTGTATGGCAGAAAGAAAGAAAGTGAGAGGGAAATAGGGGGGTCCTCTAAGGGATTGCTGAGCTTTGGTGTACAACGAGGTATGGCTTTGATTGGAAGCTTTGTTTGTTCTGTAAGTGCATACTCAAAGATTTCCTTTTCCTCTCCTATGGTTTGTGAACTACGGTGTTCATAGCTAGTATATTTGAATTGTTTTTGTCTCAACTTAAAATGTTTCTGTGTGTAAAAATTCATTTTCTTTTTCCTGAGTTTCTACTTTGTCATTTATTTCATTTTTGTTTCCTCTGAAAGCATGTACTTCATCTGCAAAGTAAAATAGATACTTTGCAGAGGTGAGTGGTAAGTTTCCAAAAAAAGGGTCTGTAACAAAGATTTGATGTAGATGATGAACATTTTAGGCCGTTGCTCAAATTGTGATTTTACAGCAATTAGAATATTAAGAAATAAGAGCAGGAGTAGGCTATTCAGCACCCTGAGCCTGCCTTGTCATTCAACAAGGTCATGCCTGATCTACCCCATGCCTCAACCCTCTTTTGTGCCTACACATCAAAGCATTCAACTCTCTGCTATTTCAAAAATTATCAACCTCCTCTTTAAATGCTTTCAATTATGTAGCCTCCACAACTCCGTGCGGTAGAGAATTCTAGACATTCACTGTCCTCTGGAAGAAGAAATCTCTTCGCATCTCATTTTTAACTGAGTGTCCCTGTATTCCAAAACTATGTCCCAGGTTTGAGATTCCCCACAACTACCCAGTGAATCCTCCTCAGAAGCTTGTATGTTTCAAGAAGATCACCCTCAAAATTCTAAACTCTAATGGTTAAAAGCCAAAACTGTTTAGTCACAGTATTCCAGGTGCGATCTTGCCAACATCATCTCCATTTGTAACAGGAGTTCTCCACTTTTAAACTCCAAGCCCTTAGCAATAAATGCAAAAATTCCATTTGTCATGTTATTTACTGGTCATACCTGCATGCTAACTTCTTTAGTTGTGTATGCAAAAGCACTCTGACCCATCTGTGGTACACTTTTTGGAGTCTTTTTCCATTTAAATAATAGTCTGCTTTTTGATTCTTTCACCAAGTCCATGACCTCATGTGCTTCTATATTAAACTTCATCTTTAACTTCAGAGTATTATTTAAATGCAGTAAAACTGCTGAAAGCTGTATTCCAAACAGATGTTGCGGGGGGCGATATTTGTGTATGAAACACAGAACAGTAGCATGCAGGTGCAGCAGATAATCAGGAAAGCTCATAGAATGTTGGCCTTTATTTCAAGGGGTTGGAAGCACAAGAAAAGGGAAGTCTTACTGCAACTATACAAGGTGCTGGTGAGACCACATCTGGAGTACTGTTTAGATCCCTTCACTTAAGAAAATATATTTCATTGAAGGTAGTTCAGAGAAGGTTCACTTGGATGATCCCTGGTATGGAGGGACTGTCTTATGACCAAAGGGTAAACAGGTTGGAATTCTACTTATTGAAATTTAGACAATTGGGATACGCTCTAATTGAAAGCTACAGGATTCTTAGGGATAAATGCTGAGAAAATGTTTCTCATCATGGGGGAGTTCAGAACCAGACAGCTTAATCTCAGAATTAATGGGCACCAATTTAAGACTGAGATAATGAGGAATTTCTTCTCTTAGAGAGTTGAGTGTCATTGGAACTCCTTGCCACTGATGGCTGTGAAGGCAAAGTCCTTATGTATATTTAGAACACAGTACATAGAACTGTACAGCATAGAACTATTCGGCACAGGAATGGGCCCTTTGGCCAACCATGTTGCCAAATTAAACTAATCTCTTCTGCCTGTCCTTGGTCTATATCTCTCCATTCCTATTCGTGTCCTTATCTAAAAGCACCTTGAACACTGCTATCGTATCTGCCTCCACCACCACCACCCCAGCAGCACATTCCAAACTCCTACCACTTTCGGCATAAAAAACCTACACCTCACGTCATGTTTGAACTTTCCCCCTCTCACCTTAAATGTATGCCCCCTAGTTTTAGACATTTCAACTCTGGGAAAAAGATTCTGACTGTCAACCCTATCTATGCATCTCACTATTTTATAGACTTCTATCAAGTCTCCCCTCAGCCTCTGCCACTCCAAGGAAAACAACACGAGTTTTTCTAACCTCGCCTTATAGCTCGTCCCCTATAAATCAGGCAACATCCTGGTAAACCTCTTCTGCACCCTCTCCAAAGCCTCCACATCTTTCCTGTAATGTGGCAACCAGAATTGAGTGCTCTTAAGTGTGGCCTAACCAAAGTCTTATAAAGCTGCAACATGACATCCTGATTCTTGTACTCAATTCCCTGACCAATAAAGACAAGCATGCCATAAGCCTCCTTTACCACCCTATCTACTTGCGTGACGACTTTCAGGGAGCTACGGACTTGAACTCCAAGGTTCCTCTGTACATCAATGCTGTTCAGGACCCTGTCATTAACTGTATACTTTTCTTTAACATTTGATCTCCCAAAGTGCAGCACCTCACACTTACCTGAAGTAAACTCCATTCTGCTATTTCTCCGCCCATACCTGCAACTGATCTATATCCCGCTGTATCCTTTGACAACCTTCTACACAATCCACAACTCCACCGATCTTTGTATCATCTGCAAATTTACTAACCCACTCATCTACATTTTCATCCAAGTCATGTATATCACAAACAGCAGAGGTCCCACTACGGATCCCAATGGAACACCAGTAGTCATGGACATCCAGCCCAAAAAACAACCTTCCATCAGCACCTCTGCCTTCTATGGGCAAGCTAACTGTGAATCCACACTGCCAAGTTACCATGGGTACTGTGCATCTTAATCTTCTGGATGAGCCTGCCATGAGAGACCTTGTCAAAAGCCTTTCTAAAATTGATGTGGACAACATCCACTGCTCTACTCTCATCGATCACATTTGTCACCTCCTCAAAAAGTTCAATCATGTTAGTAAGACATGACCTGCCCTGCACAAAGCCATGCTGACTGTCCCTAATTAGGGCATGCTTTTCCAAATGCACATAATTCTTAGGGATAGGATTTCTCTCCAAAAGCTTCCCAATCACCAATGTGAGACTTACCGGTCTATAGTTTCCCGGATTATCCCTATTTCCTTTCTTGAACAGAAAAACAACATTAGCTACTTGCCAGTCCCCTGGGACCTCTCCTGTAGCTAGGGAGGATACAAAGATCTTGGTCAAGGCCCTACAATCTCCTTTCTTGCCTCTCTCAATAGTCGGGGGTAGATACCAACAGGCCCTGGGGACTTATCCAATTTAATGCTTTTCAAGAGACGCAACACCACCTCTTTCTTGATCCCAAAATATCCTAGCATATCAGCATGCTCCACACAAATCTCACTATCCTCCATATCCTTTTCCTGGGTGAATACTGACGCAAAGTATTAATTTCGGATCTTGCCTATATCTCTGCCTCCAAGCACAAGTTCACCCTTTATCCAGTTATCCTCTTGTTTTTACTGTATGTATAGAATGCCTTTGGATTCTGTTTAACTCTACTTGCCAAGGTCATTTCATGGCCCATTCTTGCTCTTCTAATTCACTGCTTGAGTTCTTTCCTGCTTTCTTTATATTTTTCATGGGCTCTGTCCGATGTTAGCTTCCGAAACCCTGTATAGGCTTCTTTTTTCCCTTTTGACCAAATTCACAACCTCCCTCATTATCCAAGGGTCCCTTATTTTGCCATGCTTGTCCTTCCTGGACGAGTTAAGGCTGAGGTACAGATTCCTGATCAGTACGGGAATCAAGAGTTATGGAGAAAGGGTAGGAATGTGGGAGTGAGGAGTGTCAGACCAACCATGATCCTGTTGAATGGTAAAACAGGTCAAGGGGCTGAAGGGACACTCCTGTTCCTATTTTTTGTGGTCTATTGTGCCAAGTTTTGCTCATTCACTCAACCTATCTATGACTACCTCCAGATTCCTTATGTCCTCATCACAACATGCCCTCCCACCTCTTTTTATATCATCAGCAAATCTGGATGCATTACACTGTGTTCCTTCCTCCATTCATTAATAAATACAATAAACAACTGAGGCCCTACATTTGAACTTTGTGGCACTTCACTAGTTGCATCTTTCCAACATGAAAAAAACCTATTAATTCTGATTCTCTATCTTCTGTGTTTTAGCCACTGCTCAATCCTTGCTGAGACATTACCCCAACTAATGTGAACTTCTACTTTGTGCAATAACATTTGATGTGGCACTTTATCGAATGTCTTCTGAAAATCCAAATACACTACATCTACTAGTTTCCCTTTATCAACTCTGCATGTTGATTCTGATGTTTGAGTTAAGCTTTCCTAAATGCCCTTCTTCTTCTTCCTTAATAATAGACTTTAGCATTTTCTGAATGATAGATGTTAATCGGGCTATCACACAAGCAATTTTCTAATCCCTTGGAACCTTCTGAAGGAGGCCTGAGATGAAAGCCGCTTCTAGATCAAGTGGGAAGTAATTGAAAAAAGGTAATGTTTCAAATTATAAAAGTTGAGCTATAATTCTTAATCAAAATTACAATTCAAATGGGGTTTTTTTTTGTGGATACGTTAATCCAGAAATGGATTCATGTGTGCTGTGACTTTGAGATCAGCTGCTGTTTGGGCATCTAAACTTTTTTCTAACTCAGACTGCAGGGGAAAAATAGATATAATTTGACTGAAAGAATTTATATTTTGGAGAAAAAGGACAACTTGGAAATATTTGGGATTTTATTTTTTAAAAAGGTGTATAACTTTGTAAAGCTATGACGACTTCTTTGTCCGAATGACTTGGATAATTAGATAGAAAGGATGACAGCAGGAGACACAGTTTAGGGGAAACAATAAATAACAGATTGGGATTAAACAACTTGGCTTTGATCCGCTATCCATGTAGGTTTAGTGAAAATCAAGAAAGTATAGCTTGGAGCTGTAGTTTGGTAAGTTTCTCTTTAATATTGTTTCTGTCTTTCACAGAATACTTATGGTGTGGAAACGGGCCCTTCGGCCCAACAAGTCCACACCGACCTTCAGAGCATCTCACCCAGACCCATCCCTCTATAACCCACCTAATCTACACATCCCTGAACACTATGGGCAATTTAGTATGGCCAATCCACCTAGCCTGCACATCTTTGGACTGTGGGAGGAAACCAGAGCACCCGGAGGAAACCCACACAAACACGGGGAGAATGTGCAAATTCCACACAGAGAGTCACCCGAGGGTGGAATCGAACCCAGGTCCCTGGTGCTGTGAGGCAGCAGTGCTAATTACTGAGCCACCATGCTATCCTTTGTCTGAAGGATTTTCTTTGAAGACAGTTGTAATTGATGCACTGAGAGCATTATCCAAGGTAAAGTTTGGAAAACAGCCAATGTATTTATTTCTTTGAAAAGGGAAAGGAGACAAAGAAAAATTGTAGCCATAGGGCAGTTAACTAAACGTCTGTTATTGAAAAAATGTCAGAGTCTATTATAAAGGGTGTAACAGCAAACTAGTTAGATATACATAAATTGATCAAACAGAGTCAGCTTGGCTTCATGAAGAGGAAATCATGCCTCGCAAATTTGCTAGAATTCTTTGAGGAGGTAACAAGCTGGACGGATAAAGGGAAAGCAATGAATGTAATTTATTTGGGTTTTCAGAAGGAATGTCATAAACTATCATACAGAGATCTGGCTCAGGGATAGACAGAGCTGGCAGCTTAATGTTCCAGGGTATGGATGCTACAGGAAGGATAGAAAGGGAAGCAAGAGAGGAGAGGGAGTGGTGTTTTTGATTAAGGATAATGTTACTGCTGTACTTAGGGAAGAACTGGGAATACTTCCAGTGATGTTATTTGGCTGGAACTGAGAAACAAGAAAGGAATGATCACCTTATTGAGATTGTTCCATAGACTCCCATATTGTCAGCGGGAAATTGAGAAACAAATTTTTCAGGAGATCTCAGTTATCTGTAAGAATGTAGGGTGGTTATGGTAGGGGATTTTAATTTTCTAAACATAGACTGGGACTGCCATAGTGTTAAGGGCTGGGATGCAGAGGAGTTTGTTAAGTGTGTACAAGAACACTTTCTGATTCAGTATGTGGATGTACCTAGGAGAGAAGGTTCAAAACTTGACCTACTCTTGGAAAATAAGGCGGGGCAGGTGACTGAGGTGTCAGTGGAGGAGCACTTTGGGGCCAGCAATCATAATTCTGTTAGTTTTAAAACAGTGATGGAAGAGGATAGACCAGATCTAAAAGTTAAAGTTCTAAAGTTGAGGAAGGCCAATTTTGATGGTATTGGGTAACAACTTTCAGAAATTAAAAACCAAAAGTACTGCGGATGCTGTAAATCAGGAACGAAAACAAAGTTGCTGGAAAAGCTCAGCAGGTCTGGCAGCATCTGTAGAGGAGAAAACAGAGTTAACGTTTTGGGTCTGGTGACCCTTCCTCAGAACTTTCAGAAGTTGATTGTGGGAGGATGTTCGCAGGTAAGGGGTCGGCTGGAAAATGGGCAGCAGTCACAAATGAGATAACAAGAGTCCAGAGACATATGTTCCTGTTAGGGTGAAGGGCAAGGCTGATAGGTGTGGAGAATGCTGGATGACTAGAGAAATTGAGGTTTTGGTTAAGAATAAGAAGGAAGCATATGTCAGGTATAGACAGCAGGGATCAAATGAATCCCTAGAAGGGTGTAAAGGCAGTAGGAGTATACTTAAGAGGGAAAACATTAGAGTAAAAAGGAGACATGAGATAGATTTGGCAAATAGGGTTAAGGACAATCCAAAGGGATTCTACAAATACGTTAAGGAAAAAAGAGTAACAAGGGAGAGAATAGGGCCCCTTAAAGATCAGCAAGACTGCCTATGTGTAGAACTACAGGAAATGGGGGAGGTACTAAACGAGTATTTTAAATCAGTGTTTACTGTGGACAAGGACACGAAAAGTAGAGAATGGGCAAAATAAATAGCGACATCTTGAAAAATGTTCATATGAAAGAGGAGCTGGTGCTGGACATCTTAAAATGCATAAAGGGGGATAAATACCCAGGACCTGATCAAGTGAACCCTAGAACTCTGCAGGAAGCAAGGGAAGTGATTGCTGGGCCCCTTGCTGAGATATTTATATCATCAACTGCTACAGGCGCCTGAAGACTAGAGGTTAGGTAATGTTGCGCCATTATTTAGGAAAGGTGGTAAGGAAAAGCCAGGGAGCTATAGGCCAGTGAGCCCAACATCAGTGGTGGATAAGTTGTTGCAAGGAATCCTGAGAGACAGGATTTACATGTGTCTGGAAAGGCAAGGTCTGATTAGGGATAGTCAACATGGCTTTGTGCATGGGAAATCATGTCTCACTAACTTGATTGAGTTTTTTGAAGAAGTAACGAAGAGGGCAGAGTGGTAGATGTGATCTATATGGACTTCAGTAAGGCGTTTGACAAGGTTTCTCATGGTAAACTTGTTGGCAAGGTCAAAAGATAGAATTCAGGGAGGACTAGTCATTTGGATACCAAATGAGGTCAAAAATAGAAGTCAGATGGTGGACGTGGGGGATTCCTTTTCAGATTGGAGGCCTGTGACCAGTGGTGTACCACAAGGTCCACTGCTTTTTGTCACTTCTATAAATGGTTTGGATGTGGACAAAGGAGGTATGATTAGTAAGTGTGCAGATGACACTAACATTGCGGGTGTAGTGAACAGCAAAAAAAGTTACCTCAGAGTACAATGGGACCTTCATCAGATAGACCAATAGGCCAAGAAGTGGCAGATGGAGTTTAATTTAGATAAACGCGAGGTACTGTATTTTGGAAAGGCAAATCAGGGCAGGACTTATACACTTAATGGTAAGGTCCTGGGAGTGTTGTTGAACAAAGAGACCTAGGAGTGCAGGTTCATAGTTCCTTGAAAGTGGAGTCCCAGGTAGATAGGATAGTGAAGAATGCTTTTGGTGTGCTTGCCTTTGTGGTCAGTGCATTGAGTATAGGAGTTGGGAGGTCATGTTGTGGCTGTACAGGACATTGGTGAGGACATTACATGCAGTTCTGGTCTCCTTGCTATAGGAAGGATGTTGTGAAACCTGAAAGGGTTCAGAAAAGATTTACAAGGATGTTGCCAGGGGTGGAGGGTTTGAGCTATAGGGAGAAACTGAGTAGGCTGGCGCTATTTTCTCTGAAGTGTTGGAGGCTGAGGGGTGACCTTATAGAGGTTTATAAGATCATGAGGAGGATGGATAGGGTGAATAGCCAAGGTCTTTTTGCCGGGGCGGGGGGAGAGGAGTCCAAAACTATACAGCATAGATTTAAGGTGAGAGGGGAAAGATTTAAAAGGGACCTAAGGGGCAACGTTTTCATGCAGAGGGTGGTTCATGTACGGAATGAGCTGCCAGAAGAAGTGGCGGAGACTGATATAATTACAACATTTAAAAGGCACCTGGATGGCTACATGAATGGGAAGAGTTTAGAGGGATATAGACCAAATGCTGGCAAATGGGACTAGACTAATTTAGGATATCTGGTTGGCATGGATGAGTTGGACCAAAGGGTCTGTTTTCATGCTGTACAGCTCTGTGACTCTATTAGGCTAAGATAAGAGGCCATTGTGTTAGAGGTAGTATATTAGCATGTTAGAGAATTAGCTAACTAATAGAAGGCAGAGAATTGGGAGAAGGAGGGCAATTTCGGGTTGGCAACCTGTAACTAGTGATGTTCTGGGCCCACATTTATTTATAATAAACATTAATGACTTAGATGGAGAAACTGAATGTACTATAGTCAGATTTGCAGATGATACAAAAATAGGTGGGAAGGCAAGTGCTAAGGAGAACACAAAAAAATCTGCAGAGGGATATAGATAGGTGAAGTGATTGGGCAAAAACTTGACAAATTGAATATCATGTGGAGAAATGTGAGATTTTGCACTGTGGTAAAAAGGATAGAGGAGCTGAGTATTATTTCAATAGACAAAGACTGCAGAAAGCTACAGAACAGAGAAATTCCATCCATGATTCACAAATAGCATACATCAGCAGGGAAGGGAAATGGAAACATTGGCCTTTATTTCAAAGGGAATGAAGTATAAAAGTTGGCAGTGCTTACAAGTTTGTGAGTGCTTACAAAGCTCTGCAATACGCTGAAGAAGTTTGGGCCCCTTAGCTACAGAAAGATATAATGGCATTGGAGGCAGTCCAGAGAAAGTTCACGAGGCTGATTTCTGAAATGGTGTGAATGCCTTATGAGGAGATGCTGAGTAGATTAGGCTGTACTTGTTGAAATATAGAAAAAAAAGAGGCTACGTTATTGAAACATACAGGATTCTTAGAAGACTTGAAAGAATGGATGAGGAAAGGTTATTACCTCTTGTGGGACAAGAGGACATAATCTCAGAATCAGACGTTGCATGTTTAAAATAGAGATGAGGAGAAATTTCTTCTGAGGGTAGCGGATCTGTGGAATTCTTTATCACCACAGGGCTATTGAGCTAGGTCATTAGGTATATTCAAGGCTGATATAGACAGATTTTTAATCAGTTGAATAATCAAGGGTTATAGGGAAAAGGCAGGAAAGTGGAGCTGAGAATTATCGTATCAGCCATGTTAGCTGAATGGCAGTGCACTGGATGAGTTGAATGACCAATTCTACTCCTACATTTTATGGTCTTACATGTTAGCCTAAGTTTATATTAATATGAGCTATAAAATAGCGTTAAATCCATAAATGAATGACATCACTTGAAGGGAGAGGGAATCAACACTGCTGTACCATACAAACATAGATAACCTGATCCCTAAGTAAGAGTAAGTGGAGTCCAGAAAGAACAACATGATATTGGGATTCCAATGCAAGTGTACAATTATGAGTGGCTGAAATACATGCCACTAAACAATGAGTTTCAAATATGTTTACCTATTGGACAACGACAATGACATGTGTAAGGTTTAGTATAAGAAGGAAAATTTTGATTATCAGGGCACTGATGTATTCTTCCTAGCAAAACTGGTTTTAGAATAATTAGGGTAAAATTCAAGGCAAAAACAGCAGAACAAAAGTTAACGGGGCTTGTGTTAGGAAATGATACAAAACACCTACAAGATACACACAAGGAAGGGATGAATGAGAAAAGTGACAGTAGAACTTGGCATTTTAGTGGTTCGATGTACAAGAAGATAGACCAAGGGGACAAAGGGCCTGTACTGTTCCATGTTCTACATGTTCATCCTCAAGATCACCATACCAAATAGCAAAGCAGATTCAAGGGGCTGAATTGTCTACTCCAGCTCCTAGTTTTTATGTTTTACTCTGATGTTCTGCAGGTGAGGATAAATGGATCTTTTACTGGTTGGGAAGATGCAACTAGCAGGGTGCCGCAAAGTTGTCCCCAGTTCCCTACTATTTATAGTTTATATTAATGACTTGGATGCTGGGATAGAATTAATTTGTGGAGTGCAGATATCCTGGAATCTGCAGTTGTAAGGATTACAGTTAGGAAAAAGGGTCTGGAAGGATTTGAAAACAAGCATGGGAATTTTTAAATCTAGGCACTGCTGTACCTGAAGCTGGTGTTGGCCAACACGTATAAGGCTGTTGGGTTAAGTTACTGGGTATAGCTGAGGATGTCAGTAGCAGCGTTTTGGATAACATAAGAGGTGATTTAAGTTAGGCAATGGCTGTGGAGTGAAAAATAAAGTTAATGTTTCAGGCCAAAGAGCTGGAAAGTTAGAAGCTTATTAGGTTTTAAGCAAATGAAAGAGAAAAAGAGTGGGTGAGAAGAGATCGGGCAGGGGGAGATGGATGAAAGTTTTGGATGATATCAAGTTTACAGACAATAGAACATGAGAGGCCGATCAAATATGCATTGGAATCAAAAATGTACTGGAGAAACTCAACAGGTTCGGCACCATCTGCGAAGAGAGAAACAGGTTATTTCAAATCCAATCTTCTTTGTAACTGAAAAAGGCAGCAGTGTGATGGATTTGATGCAGTTGCAAGACAGGAGGAAGTGATTGGTGAAGAATACACAGCACACCAATCCACTGATATGTACACAAGGATTTTATTTAGAAACCAGTAAACTTGGGGTTTGTTGATGTAAACTATTAATAAAATCTCAAAATTCTGAAAAAAATCCCAAATGTACTGATAACAGATGTTTGAATTTAAAAGCCAACTTGCATCCTGTTAAGTGGGCTATTTGTTTCACAGTTTTATACTTCAGTGTTGATACAAAAAAAGCATCATGCTCTTCCTATGCCACAGTCAATTCTATAGTGTGGTTGGACTGTCCTAATTGGATTAATCTTTTAGACATGTGTGAGTACAGTCAGACAGCACCACTATCAATTACTTCCTTCTCACCCTGCAACACTAATTCTGGAGTTCTCTAAGAATCAATCCAGACTCCCTCCTCTTCCTTATCTACAAGATATTCTTTCATGAAATCATCTGGATAGTTGAGATCGGCTTCAATTTGCTAACACCTAGATTTAATTTATCAATCCGTTTAATGCTTCCATGTTGACTATTTGTTCAATGTCCAGTCTTGGTTGATCTATAAATACCTTTATCTAAAGATGTGGTAGCCTGGGCACTAATTCCATTCGCCTCCACAACTAGTCCAAAGTGGCCCATTCACAACTTCAGCATTTTTTTATACATTCATGTGATGTGGGTAACAGTTGCATTTATTGCCCATACCTAGTTGCCTTTAAGAAGATGGTGGTGAACTGCCTTCTTAAACTACACTGGTGTTGGGGAGGGATTTCCAGGATTTTGACCCAGTGACACTGAAGGAACAGCAACATAGTTCTGAGCAAGGATGGTGAAAAGCTTGGGCAGGGGGATCCTTCAGGTTGCGGTGGTCTCATGCATCTGCTGCCCTTGTCCTTTGAGATGAAAGTAATTGTTGGATTGAAAGGTGCTGTGGTAAATTTTTGCTGCACATCTTGTAGATGGTACATACTGCTGCTACTTAGCATTTGTGGTGGAGGGATGTAGTGCCTTTCAAGCAGGCTGCTTTCTCCTTAACGGTGTCAAGCTTCTTGAGTATTGTTGGTGCAGCACTCATCCAGACAAAGGGCCGGCAGCAGGAGTGTATTTCAAAACATTCCTGAGTTGTGCATTGTAGATAGTGGACAAGCTCTGGGGAGTCAGGGGATGAGATACTTACTCTTGGACACCAAGACTCTGACCTTCTTTTATATCATAGAATCCCTACAGTGTGGAAACATGCCCTTCGCCCCAACAAGTCCACACTGACCCTCGGAGCATCCCACCCAGACCCGTCCCCCTATAACCCACCTAAGCTATACATCCTTGAACACTACGGGCAATTTAGCATGGCCAATCCACCTAGCCTGCACAGCTTTGGCTGCCAGACTTGAGTTTCTTCAGTAATTTTTGTTTTTATTTAACATTTAATTAACTAGGAGAGAGCCTATTTCAACGTGATGACTACTAATCGGGCCCTGAAAACTTGGAATTGCACTATGGCAGTCATGACATGAAAACAGATGCAAGCCAACATAAAAAGGAATCCAAAAATCTTGCATACTCATGCGAATAATAAAAAGAATTGTAAAAGGTCAAATGGTGCAATTAAGACCCAAAAAGGCAGGTCATGTATTAAGGCAGATGACGTGCTTGAGATGCTAAATGATTACTTTGCTTCTGTCTTTAGCAAGGAAGAAGATGCTGCAAAATTGGTAATGAAAGACAAGGAACATAAGAACCAGATGCAGGAGTAGGTAGTTCAGTGTCTTGAGACTGCTTCACCATTCAGTACAGTTTCCCTGTAGTTACTGTGCCAGAGAGGTACAACATACAAGAGAGGATCAATACGACATGACAACTTAGGTGTAGGCATTTGGCATGCCTGTGTTCATCTAGCTGTACACTTTGTTATCTCAGATTCTCCAACATCGGCAGTCCCTACAATCTCTGCAATCAAAGCATGGATTGCCAGCCAATGTTCTTCCCCTGTAATACACCAATGATTGATGGTGGCTGCAACTCCCTCCCCACATTAGCTCACTTACCCCACCCATTCTGGGTGCACTTGTGGGCATTTTCTTTCCCAGAGAGCATGTTCCATTTGCTTCACAATTGGAGGTAACAGTGAGGAGTCCCCTGCCAGTCACCCACAGCTTCAGCCTAAACGTGCCCAGTAAGCCCTTAGACATCACCAACTCCTTCGTTGGTGCCTGTTCAGTCAATTCCACAGGCTTCAGATGTCCTCAGGTCCACACTTAAATTATGTACAGGCACCTACAGGTTCCTCCTTCCACCCTGCAATCATCACCCCCAGTCCTCCTTAGCTTCTGTGGATGAATCTGACAGAACAACCATGGCTCACCATCTCATCAGCAACCTGACTGGCCAGGTCAGGCCAAGACCTGTCCAGATCCTCGACTGATGGCAACTATTTCCGAAATTCCACCATACAACACATGGACTGCTGCGGTTCAAGAAGACACCTCACCATCACCTTCTCAAGGGCAACTAGGTTTGAGGAATAAATGCTGGCCCAACCAGCGAAACCCACATTCCACAAGCAAATTTTCAAAAATCCTGATTCAGAGATAGTAGGGACTGACTATGTTGGAGAATCTGAGATAACAAAGTGTGCAGCTAGATGAACACAGCAGGCCAAGCAGCATCAGAGGAGCAGGAAAGCTGAAGTTTCAGGTCTGGACACTTCTTCAGAAATGGGGCAGGGGAAGGAGATTCTGAAATAAATAGACTCCCCCTCTCTCTCTATTTATTTCATAATCCCCTTCCCCTGCCCCATTTCTGAAGAAGGGTCCAGGCCAAAAACATCGGCTTTCCTGCTTCTCTGATGCTGCTTGGCCTGCTGTGTTCATCCAGCTCTACACCTTGTTATCTAAAAAAAATCCTGCTACCTGGCACAAGTGCAACACTGATGTAGCACGCTGCTGGACAACAGTCAATCAGCTGAAGCCTGAATGGAGCTGTAAGAGGCGGTAATTACAATTGAGGTTTAACAATCGAGAGTGATTTTAGCTTCGTCCAGGTCTATTTAAGAAATGGACTGCCAAAAGCACACAAACAGTACGTTCACACAAGTGCGTGAGAAAGGGCATACAGAGTGAGTATAGCCCAGCTCTGTGTATGCATGTGTGTCACTGGGAATTTAGTGCACCACGGTAGCCCAGTGACCTGGAGAAGGGACGCATTTTGCTTTTTTTGTTTGTAGTTTGTAAGTCCTCTTTCAAGGTTTATATTTTGTATGGCTATATTCTTCAGCTTCAAGTGAGTATTGCAAGGGCGTTAGAAGAATTGAGCATTAGTTTAACGACTGTGAAGAATCAAAGAATAGAATCCCAGAAAATGGAAGTAGGCCATTTGGCCCCGATTTCACACTGCCCCTCCGAAGAGCATCCCACCCAGACCCATCCCCTCTCCTATCTCTGCAACCCTGCATTCCCATTGCTAATCCACCTGTTCTGCCCATCCCCGGACACTATGAGGAATTTAGCATGGTTAATCCACCTAACATGCGTATCTCTTGACTGTGGGAGGAAACTGGAGCACCCAGAGGAAGCCCCTGCAGGCACAGAAAGAATGTGCAAACTCCATACAGACAGTCGCTCGTGCATGGAATCAAACTCAAGTCCTAGCGTTGTGAGGCAGCAGTGCTAACCACTGCAGCTTCAGGGGTCTGCTGATTGGGAAAATAAATCAATTAGAGCACAGGAAATTGACAGAGATAACAAGGTGTAGAGCTGGATGAACACAGCAGGCCAAGCAGCATCAGAGGAGCAGGAAGGCTGACGTTTCAGGCCTAGACTCTTTTTCAGGTATATTGCTGACAATTTTGAAACTGGGGCCCCTAATTACTGAAATACCAACTAGCAAAAATGGAATATCCTTCTTTACCCAGTCAAAACAGTTCATAATTTTGAACACCTCAGTAAGATCACTTCTTAATCTTCTCTGCTCCAAGGAAAATAAGCCCAATTCCTCTAATTCTTTCTTGTATCGAAAAATCCCTCAATGTTGACATCATTCTGGTAAATCTCCTTTGAACGCTCTCCAGGGCTTTAACATCCTTCCTTAAATAAATGTGGTCTGACCAATAATTTGTAGAGCTGCAGAATCACTTCCTTGCTTTTATAGTCTATGCCTCTATTTAGATATATAGGATCAGTCAAAGAGTGAGACACTGAGATCATGCTGCAACATGTGTTCCCATGTGCCTCATTAGCTCAAGGATCCTGTAAGCTTTCTTAACAACTATCTCAAATTGACTCGCCACCTTCAGGGAATCACGCACGTGAACCCTAAGGTTCCTCTGCTCCTGTATTCCCCTCAAAGCTATACCATTGAGCCTGCATTGTGTCTCCATGTTTTTTACATTCCACAACCAATGGATCAGATCTAAGCTCTGCAGTCCTGCCACATCCAGTTGTGAATACTGGTGGACAATTAAACATCTCACTGGAGGAGCAGGCATCTTCACAAATATCCCTATCCTCGATAATGGAAGAGACAGCACTGCAGCACAAAAGTTAAGGTTGACGCTTTCAGCCAGAAGTGCCCAGTGAATGATCCATCTGAGCCTCCCCCAGTGGTTCCCAGCATTACAAATACCAGCCTTCAGCCAATTTGATTCACTCCATGTTGGAGACACTGGATACTGCAAAGGCTACGGGCCCTGACAACATTCCAGCAATAGTACTGAAGACTTGTGCTCCAGAAATTGCCGCTCCACTAGCCAAGCTGTTCCAGCACAGTTACAACATTGTTCGGGAGATACCACTGTGGAATATTACCCAAATATGTCCTGTTCATACAAATCCAACCTGGCCAATTACCGCCCATTAGTTTACTCTTGATCATCAGTAAAGTGATGGAAGGTGTCATCAACAGCGCTATGAAGCAGCACCCGCTCAGCAATAACCTGCTCAGTAACGCCCAGTTTAGTTCCACCAAGACCACTCAGCTCCTGCCCTCATTACAGCCTTGGTTCAAACACAGACAAAAGACGTGAATTCCAGAAGTGAGGTGAGAATGTCAGCCCTTGACACCAAGGCTGCATTCGACCTGGTGTGACATTAAGGAGCCCTAGCAAAACTGGAATCAATGGGTAATGGTGGGGGGGGGGGGGGGGGGGGGGAACTCTCCAGTGGTTGGAATCATACCTGACACGTAGGAAGATGCAACATGCATTCCCATGTGCCTCATTAGCTCAAGGATCCTATCAGCTTTCTTAACAACTATCTCAAATTGACTAGCCACCTTCAGGGAATCATGCATGTGAACCCTAAGGTTCCTCTGCTCCTGTATTCCCCTCAAAGCTATACCATTGAGCCTGCATTGTCTCTCCATGTTTTCTTTCCACCAAAATATATTACCTCACATCCCACAACCAATGGATCAGATCTAAGCTCTGCAGCTTCAGGACATCTCTGGAGTAGTTCCTCAGCGTAGTGTTCTCGGCCCAACCATCTTCAACTGCTTCATCAATGACCGTCCCTCCATCATAACATCAGAACTGGGGATGTTCGTTGATGATTGCACAATGTTCAGCACCATTCGCAACTCCTCAGAATCTGAAGCAGTCCATGTTCAGATGCAACAAGACCTATACAATATCCAGGCTTGGGCTGACAAGTGGCAAGTAACATTCACGCTACACAAATGCTAGGCTATGACCATTACCAATAAGAAACAATCTAACCACTGCCGCTTGACATTCAATGGTGTTACCATCACTGAATCCCCACGATCAACATCGTGGGGGGTTACCATTGACCAGAAACTCAACCAGACTCACCACATAAACACAGTGGCTACAACAGCAGGTCAGAAACTAGGAATACTGTGGCAAGTAACTCACCTCCTGACTCCTCAAAGCCTGTCCACCATCTATAAGGCACAAGTCAGGAGTGTGTATACTCTCCACTTGCCTAGATGAATGCAGCCCCAACAACAATTAAGAAGCTTGACACCATCCAGGACAAACTAGCCCACTCGACTGGCACCACATCCACTCTCTCCACCACTGACGCCCAGTAGGATCAATGTGTACTATCTACAAGATGCACTGCAGAAATTCACCAAAGATCCTCAGACAGCACCTTCCAAACCCACAACCACTTCCATCTAGAAGGACAAGAGTAGCAGATACGTGGGGACAAGGGCAGCAGATTTATGGGAACACCACCACCTTCAAGTCCTCCTCCAAGCCGCTCACCATCCTGGCTTGGAAATATATTGCTGTTCCTTCACGATTGTTGGGTTAAAATGATGGAAATCTCTCCCTAATGGCATTGTGGGTCAGCCCACAGCAGATGAACTGCAACGGTTCAAGAAGACAGCTCACCACCACCTTCTCAAGGGCAACCAGGGGCAGGCAATAAATGCTGGCCAGCCAGCGACACACATGTCCCACAAATGAATTAAAAAAACACATTTCCTTAAATTGAAATTCATCTCCCAGGTGTCTGCCCATTTAGCCAACGATGTCCCTCTGAAGTCGCTCAGCATTATCCTCACAATTTATTCTTCTCCCTAGTTTAGTCTGCAAATTTTGAGATTTTGCACTCAACACCCACTTCCAAATCATTTATATATATCAGAGAAAGCAACAGTCCCAACACCAATACCTGGGGAGCACCACTTTCATCTCGTCTCTAATCAAAAAAACTTCCCAACCATATCTATCCTCTAATCCTGACGTTTCAGGTCAGGACCCTTCTTCAGAAATGAAGTTTTCTGAAGAACAGTCCCAACCTGAAACATCAGCTTTCCTGCTCCTCTGATGCTGCCTGGCCTGCTGTGTTCCTCCAACTTCACACTGTGTAATCTCTGACTCCAGCAGTGGCAGTTCTTTCTATCTCTGAATTAGATCACATCAGTTTTTTTAAAGATGCAATTAAGATCACCACTCCTTTAAAGGAAACAAATAATATTACACATAAAGATAGGTCACGAAGACTTCAGTTTAATTGTGTAACATTTATTTGCACATTGTGGTGGAAAAACAATATAAAAGTAGCAAACATCTGTTCATAATCTGGAACAAGATCACTGAAAAAGTACTTAAACGTACACATTCCTAAACAAATGTGATTCTAGGTAGGATTCTCTTTGCATTATTGAAAGACTGTATAAAGGAGACTTCGTTATGATGGTTATTATATTGCTCTGAACATTAATAGTTTTACAAAATTTTACTATCATTGTTCACATATTTGAGAAACACCACATCAAGCTGCCTAAAACAGTAGGCTGGTCATTTTAATATTCTTTTAACTAAAAGCACAGGTCAATGACATCCTTTCTGTGGTTACACTGGTTACAGAAAAATGGAAAGCATCTATATTGCATACTTGCATTACTAAAGTACTTAACTGAACAGACATTTCTGAAATGATTGAATGAAACGCTAGAGATTAATTTTCCTATGACTTTGTTACACATGCTTATAAATGATTGCTTTCATTACCCATATTTTTCTTAAATTGGATCATGCACTCCACCAAACAAGATAAAGTCATTTTGTAGAAATATCTTCAGTTCCTCAGTTTGGATAAATTGAAAGAGTTCCAATTTGAAAACAACTACTGCATTCCTTATGAGCAGCCATCAAAGAGAAAAGCCATATAATTAATCAATGTTTATTCAACAACTGTTGCAACATTCTTAACTTTAGAAATTGAGACCATAACTGTTTTCACTTTCAGGACTTAAGCCTGTATCTCATTACTATTCAAAATTTGTGATCCAGATTGCTCAATTTGTTTCTCAATACTGACTGCATTGTCTAGCTCTGCACACATTACTGACATGATCAAAGATACTTATCAGAGTGGGAAAGGAGGACCTGGGATCAGTCAGCAGCAGTTAACAGTGCTTTCCAGTCTGTGTCCCCTAAAGCAGCCAGTCACATTCTAAGAGCAAAGTCAGCAAGGTAAAGGCTGGCATTCGCAATCAGGTCCACTAATGTTTCACTAGTATTATTCTATGATAACTAATACCTACTGGCAGGCTGTCACTTACAGGAAGATCAGAGGAGTGGCATGGGGACATGGAAGCTGGAAGCAAGTCTGCAGACCCCAGGGAATATCGAGGAACTCAAAAGGGATCTTAAAAGTTTGAGCACTGCAAAAACTCCTCTTTCAGTCTCCAGGACTCCGGTGGGAAGCAGTCTAGGTGAACATCAAGAGTTCCTCGTCCTTAAAAGCTGTTCAGAAGGAGAAAGAGGATCAGAGGGAGAGACGACGATTCCAAAAAAAAATCAGAATCTTCTATGGCTGCAGTTAATTGAGGTTGATGTCAAGGAAGATTTTCAAGAGGCAAAGACCCAACAAGACCCTTTGCCTTGGAGGCCCCTATCATCATCTCCCACTCCAAAGCCCACTCCATGGAACAGGATGAATGATACTTAGGTTTCTCTATCCTGAAGGTACCCCAGAAAGCTCTTGTCATCAGCAGCCTGAGGCAGAACATGAATCAGTAAAATCACAGTCTGACATTTTGAAGAAAAGCAAAATCTTTTATGCTGGACTATATATCATGAAGTCCACAGACAACATAGTCTGAGAGTCATTGCAGTCCTCTATCATGATGGTCCGAAACGGGTGAGCCTGGACAAACTGCTAAGTCTGGATGAGTTGATTAAGGCCCTCAAGTCCTTTGAGAAGGGTAAAACTACTAGAGGTAATGACTTCCCAGCTGAGTTGAATTCAGCCCTGTGAGACTTAATTGCCAGAAGCTTGAAGTCCACAAGGTCATGCCAAAATCATGAGGAAAGGCATCCCTAATCTACAAGCAAAAACTGGACAGACAGGCAATTAGAAATTGGTGACCGATCTCACCTGCTGAATATGGACGACTAAACTCTGATCAAAGTCAACACCAATCAGATCAGGTGAACTCTCAAGTCGGTGATTCACCCTGATCGGATCTTGCTGGACTCAGCAGGAAGATCTTGGAGAATCTCATGTTATTCAGAGATATTCTTGTTTATGTGCAGGACAAAGCACATGGGGACATCCGCCTCATCAGCATGGATTAGGGGAGGCATGAATAAAATATCAACACCAAGTGATGCATGTGCGCTCCAAAGTGGTTTTCCAAAAGGGACTCCATAATTGGAGCCAACTGTTCTTCACAAACATCAGTAACACAGTTCCAATCACTGGATGCAAAATAGGTGCTTTCCAATCAAAATCAGACTCAGACGGGTCTGCCCTCTCCCTCCCCTGTCCTACTTGTGTTTTATATACAAGCCTTCGCCAAATCCATCAGGAGAGATCTGAACAAAAGGGATGGCTATTCCAGGTAGTGGAGGCATTCAGATCAAAGAGTCCCTATACATAGATAACATGACCATTTTGTACACAGATCTACAATTGGTGTACACAGACTGGTTAGCGATGCTCCCTCACTACTATGAGTAAAAACCTGATCATTAGGTGAAGGGGCTCTCAGCGTTGCTGTACATGACACAGAGCTGGCCAATTCCACGCTTCTGTAGTGTGGTGATCACCCACAGAGGTACAATGTACAAACCTCCAGAAAAAGGGGTGAAAACAGCGTACCCAACATTACACTCAACCCAATGGGCAACTTTGTGTGGAGCTGCATCAAGCTGTGCATGGACCCTCTGTATGCAAAAATCAAGTGTCAGTACATGTTGAGGTTCTACTTGATACCTGTGTTGTGAACAATGGATGTGACTATACTGACATGGTATATAGTGGATCCTGTTGGACAGTCCCTAAGCAACCTGCCAAAGTCATTTGACATAATTATGCCTCATTGCCATAACTTACAATCAAGCACCTTGATGGAACTTTGCTGCTGGTGAAAAAGACCTTTCCCATCAGATCCTTTCTACATGCCAGAAGTCGCACCCTCTCTACAAATTACCCTTGAGTTGGCTGTGGTAGGGAAGATATTATTGTCCACCTCCTGTGGAATACACCTTGACAATAAAGAGCTAGATAGAGATACAATTTTCTATTCTGATTGATTTTGATTTTGATTTCATTGTCACGTGTACCGAAATACAGTGAAAACCTTTGTTTACAGCAGTACAGACAGATCACAGCAAGCAAAGGATGTTCGGATCAAAAAGACTTAGAGGCATTTGAATTACATTGCAGGTTACACTATTTGAGGCTAGAGTCCATTCAATAGTCTGATAACAGCCGCAAAGGAGCTGTTCCTGAACCTGCTTGTGCATGTGTTCAGGCTCCTATGTTTTCTGCTTAATGGGAGGTTGTAGGAGGTTATTACCAGGGTGCGATGGGTCTTTGATGATGTTGGCTGTTTTTCTGCGGCAGCAACCAGGTCAATAGAGTCCGTGGATAGAAGGTTAGCTTCTATGATGGTCTGGGCTGTGCACACCACCTTCTGCAGTTTCTTATGGTCCTGGGCAGAGCAGTTGCCATACCAGGCTGTTATGCACCCTGACAGTATGCTTTCAATGGTGCATCTGTAGAAGTTGGTGAAGGGCCTAATGGACATGACAAATTTCCTGAGCCACCTGAGGAAGAAGAGACGTTGTTGTGCCTTCTTGACTATCAGATCTACGTGGGAAGTCCAGGACAGGTCATCAGTTATTGTCACTCCGAGGAACTTCATGCTTTTCACCCTCTCAACCTCAGTTCCGTTGACGTAGATGGGGGCATGTTCTCCTCTCTTCTTTCTGAAGTCGATGATCAGTTCTTTAGTTTTACAGACATTGAGAGACAGATTGTTTTCATTGCACCAAGTCACCAAGCCCTCGATAACAAGCATGGGGCTGGATGAACACAGCAGGTCAAGCAGCATCATAGGAGCAGGAAAACTTGACGTTTCGGGCCTAAACCCTTCATCTCTCCCTTCTGTATTTTGACTTATCATTGTTAGATATCTGTCCCACTATGGTGGTGTTGCCAGCATACTTGTAGATGATGTTCATTCCAAATTTGGCAACACAGTCGTAGGTGTATAGGGAGTACGGTAGGGGCCTGAGGATGCATCCTTGGGGGGCTCCAGTGTTGAGTGTTATTGTGGAGTTGGTGCAGTTACCTATCCTTGCTGATTGCAGCCCATAGGTCAGAAAGCTGGGGATCCAGTTGCAGAGGGCGGAGCCGAGACCAAGGTCACGCAGTTTTGAGTCTGGAAGAGATAATTGTGTTGAAGGCGGAGTTGTAGTCAATGAACAGGAGTCTGACGTAGGTGTCTCTATTGTCCAAATGTTCCAGGGATGAGTGCAGTGTAGGGATATGGCATCTTCTGTGGATCCGTTATGTCGACAGGCAAACTGTTGGGAATTGAAACAGGTTGGGAGACTGGAGTTGATGTGAGCCATGACTAGCCTCTCGAAGAATTTCATGATTGTTGAAGTCAGAGCTATTGGGCGGTAGTCATTGAGGCACATTGCATGTGGTTTCTTGGGTACGGGGATGATGATGGCGAAGATTCATCCTGAGAAACTCCGTAATACTCCCAGAAATGCACGTCGAGACCTCTGGAGGACCATCAACTCTCTCTGGCCTGCCCAAAACTTGCTGGTCTTCCTACACATGGAGTTTTCCTCAAACGAGGGTTACAGATTAGTCCTTGACCTTGGAAAGTACCGTGCGCAAAGGGATTCACTAAAGCTTGGGGCAACCACTGCAGATCACTGTCTAATGCCTTTCAGCCATAGTGTACTAACAGATAGTAACTATAATATCCCTTGCACTGTGTGCCTCACAAGAATGTCTGCTCTAAATCAAAAAGTTTCAAACAAGTTTTCAGGCACCTCAGAATGAAACATATTGCACTGGGAACGTTTTAACAATTGCACTTTCTGAAATTTTTAGTTTGAAATATTTTGCCCGTAGGCTGCATGCTTGATGTGGAATGTATTTGCTAAATATGAAGATTGTTACAATTGCACATGTGAATGTTTTAATTTACAATTTTTTTTGAATAAAGTATTTTAGGAAAAGAAACATTCAGAAAAAAAGCATGACGCCACAGGAGAATACAGAAGTGACTGCTTGCGAATATAGCTTTCACTGGAAATAGCCCTTGGTGTTACAGGTAGTATGCAGAGGATTAGCCAACTAATAGAACACAGACTGGAAAGAGGGAAATTTTTTGAGGCTGGCAACTAATAACTAGTGGAGTGCTAGGTATCAGTGCTGAAGCCAGGAACATTTACATATATATTGTTATGGACCAGACCAAACCACCTCAAAATATGTTCAGAAGTCTAGACCCTATTTGTTTGTTATTTTGAAGTGTCAGGTGTGGCATTTAAAATTCAATTCAGTTGGTCAACTATCAGATTTGAAGCAAAACATACTTTATTCATACACTATAGTTAAAATACAAGTAAAGAAATAAGAAATTGGAATAACTTAACTCTACTGGAAAACTTAACAGAATAGTAGATTATTGACTATGATTAATTTCCTGTTCCAATACAATAACATTCCATAAGCACACCATTGGCAAAAGGCAAGTTCAGAAAAATAGACTGTCTCACAGGCAATTCCAGCAGCAGAAAGAAGAAAACATCAACAGAAAACTCTGACAGGGACAGTAACAAGGAGAGATGTACTGCAGCTTCCAGCCAGCATCAACACATAGCAACTGCTGCTGAAAACTAAAAACTAAAAATCCTGGTTCTGTGCGAGCTCGACCCAACCGATTTACGCTATTTCTATTGCTCCAACATTTTAAAACAAACACAAAGCCTCACAAGCTGTTTACTTTATTTGAGTTCTAACAGACAGCTTGGTACCTCTGTCTTAAAACCTCTCTTCCACAAAAAAGGACAAAATACACCTCTTAAAGCCATAGTATTGTCACTATATCAATGACCTGGACGAGAAAAGTGAATGTACTATAGACAGGTTTGTGAATGACACAAAAATAGAGTCATACAATCATATAGCACAGAAAACAGACCCTTCAGTCCAACTTGTCCATGCCGACCAAGTTTTCCAAATAAGTCTCACTTGCTTGCATTTGGCCTGTATCCCTCTAAATCATTCCTATTCATGTACCTGTCCAAATGTCTTTTAAATGTTGTAACTGTACCTGCACCTACTACATCCTCTAGCAGTTCATTTCACATACAAATTACCCGCTGTGTGAAAAAGTTGCCCCTCATGTACCTTTTAAATCTTTCTCATCTCACCTTAAAAACATGTCCTCTAGTTCTGAACTCCACCATCCTAGGGGAAAGATCTTTGCTTTCATCTTATCTATACCGCTTATGATTTTAGAAACCTCTGTAAGGTCACCCCTCAACCTTGGAATTATCTTGAAAACACCTCTCTGCCTACAAATTCTGTGTCTGTGCACTTCCCCCCACTTCATCTATCAAAGAAGCAATGCTCCAATAGTTTGGGATTTCAAATAAATATTTGGACTATGATCTGATGCCAATTAAAAAAGTCCCAGTCTATCCAGGCCCTACTTATACTCAAACCCTCCATTCCCAACAACGTCCTTGTAAATCTTTTCTGAATCCTCTCCAATTTAATCACATGTTCTCTATTGCAGGGTGACCAGAACTATCCACAGTACTCCAAAAATGGCCTCATCAACATCCTGTACAACCTCAACATGACGTCCCAATTCCTACACTCAAAGGTCTGATCGATGAAGGCAAGTGTGCTAAATGCCTTCTTAACGACCCTATCTATGACATAAATTTCAAAGAACAATGTACCTGACCCCCAAGGTCTCTGTGTTTGACAACACTACCCTGTGCTCTACCATTAACTGTCTTTGTTCATTTTACCAAACTGCAACACTTCACATTTATCCAAATTAAACTTTATCTGCCATTCCTTACCCCATTGGCCCAATGATCAAGATCCCTTTGTAATCTTAGATAAACTGTTGTGTCATCCTCAAAGAGTTTGCTGAAAGATATAGACAGGTTTAGTGAGTGAGCAAAAACGTGGCAGATGGAATATAATGTGGGAAAGTGTAAAGTTATACGCTTTGGCAGGAAGAATAGAGGAGCCAAGATAGATAGATAGATTTTTAACAAGTAAGGGAATCGAGGGTATAGGGATAAAGCAGGAAAGTGGAGTTGAGGATTATCACATCTCCCGTGATCCCACTGAATGGTGGAGCAAATTTGATGTGCTTCATGGCCTACTCTGTTCCGCCATCTTATGGTTACTTACTGTTCAAAACATGATAATGATTAGTAACACCTCAGTGGTCAAGGACATTCAGCCTCTGTTATTCAGGTAAGCATCCTCCAAAGCAGCCTTCGAGATACACAACAAAGCAGAATCACAGAGCAGAAACTGATAGCCAAACGATCTTGTGTTCATGTCACACTGCATGTAACCCCGACCATACTGTTCTGTATTTGCAAGACATTCCTTACAGTTCTGTTTTGACAACATCACCTTGATAGCTTGCTATGATCTCTCTACCTTAATTAGTTTGTACGGTTTTGGACTACTTACTACTGTGGTTAGACTGTTGTCGTGCAATTCTTATACCTATCATGTTACTCCAGCCATTTGGTTTGCTCTGGCACCATCTTATTTTTGATTTTTTTGTAATTATTTCTCTGCCTCAACCAACTGGATCATGGCTCATCCTTTCACTTGCTATTCAGCTGTTGACACTTTACTCAAACAATCTGACACTTTTGTCGCCTACAATGACTTGTTGTTCAGCCTGTCGTCACTCCACTCACACCAGTTATACTATCTTTTGACACTCTTAATTACTTGGAATTATCTTGAAAACACCTCTCTGTCTACAAATTCTGTGTCTGTGCACTTCCCCCCACTTCATCTGTCAAAGAAGCAATGCTCCAAAAGTTTGGGATTTCAAATAAATATTTGGACTATGATCTGATGCTATGTGACTTCTGGCTTTTTAAATTCATTCATGGGACGTGTACATTGTGCCTACACCAGAATTGATTGCCAATCCTTAACTGCCTTGGAAAAATTGGTGGTGAGCTCTAATCTTGAACTAGAATAGTCTGTGGGGTAGAGGTACATCCACAATGTTGTAATGGAGGAAGTTCCATGATTTTGTCCTAGGTACAAAGAAACAATAGTGGTTTGTTCCAAGTTAGCAGGGAGGTGGCTTGGAGGTGAACTTGCAAGTGGTGCTGCCATGCATTTGCTGCTCCTTTTGTTCTGGGACATAGAGGTTGTAGATTTGGAAGGCTCTGTCTTAGGAGTCTTAGTAAGTTACAGTGTGTACAAGATACATACTGCTACCGCTGTGTGCCAGGGATGAAAGGAATGACTATTGAAAGTGATCGGTGGAATGCCAAGAAATTAAGTTCATTATCCAGGCTGCCGAAAAAGGTCTTGAATGTTTTTGGAGCTGCACCCACCCAGGCAAGTACAGAATTTTCCATTACAGCCTGAATTATACCTTGTACATGGTATACAGGCAATGGGGGAAAAGGAGAAAAGAAAACGCAGAATTCATAGCTTCTGACTTGCTCTTGCAGCCTCAGCATTTATATGGTGAGCCTTATTCTGTTTCTTGTCAATAGTAATCCCCAGGAGGTTGATAAGGGGAGCTTCAGAAATGGTAATGCCATTCAATGTTAAAGTGAGATGGTTAAAGTCTCTCTTGTTTAAGATGATCAACAACTAGCATAAAACCTGTATGGCTCAAATCTGACGCTCGGTTCGCAACAAACGACAACACCTCCCAGTCGTGAACCACTTCAAAACCCCCTCCCACTCCCTGCACGACATGTCCATCCTGGGCATCCTCCAGTGTCACAACGACGCCACCCGGAAACTGAAGGAGCAGCACCTGATATTCCGCTTTGGAAGCCTATAACCCAATGGTCTCAATGTGGACTTTACTGGCTTCAAAATCTCCCCACCTCTGGCCTCATCCCAAGACCAATCCTCTCTCTCATCCCTGCCTCCTTGGCGTGTCCGTCTTCTCTCTCACCTATCTGCTCCTCCCACACTGACCAATCCCCACCACTACCTACTTGCTATCACCATCCCACCTACCTTTCCCAGCCCAAACCCCTCCCTCTCTATTTATTTCAGAGCCCCCTTCCCCTCCCCCATTTCTGAAGAAGGGTCCCGACCCGAAACGTCAGTTTTTCTGCTCCTCTGATGCTGCCTGGCGTGCTGTGATCCTCCAGCTGTGTTATCTGTTGGCTCAAATCTTGCCAATTTTCAGCCGAGCCTGTGGATGGCTTGATGCATATCAGCAGACTGCTTCAGTATCTTGGGTGTCACAAATGGTGCTGAACATGGTTTGCTGATGACAGCACATTCCCATTCTGACGTTGTGAAGGACAGAAGGTTCCTCCAGGAAGTGGTCACATCTCCTAGGATAAGGTTTTCAGCTTGATCAGTGGTCCAGTACAGGAGGATTTGATTGTGAATAAGGCAGTTAAGGGATTGAGTAGTAGCAATGAAGAAGCCTTTTTTTCCAATTGTTCAACAGGTCTAAGGGGTTTGAAATATATATGGATAGAAATGGATTTTGCAGAATGGATGAGAGAACTGACCATGGCACCAAGGTGCAAGAGACTATTCAAGCAGGCAGAACTTCATGGTACCAAGGGACAGGACTGCCAGGGGAATAGAGAAACTTCTCTGCAACTGAGGGTAAGAGTCTAGAAGGCTGTGTTTCCAGTCCAGTGCCAGTGCTTGGGACATTCCGTCTGGGTTGGAGAGAAACCTGCAGTAAGACAGATTGGGGGAAGCTCCAGTGGTTGTGGTCAATGCAAGTATGAATAACAATGACAGTTCCAAAAAGGAAGTTTTGTTTAGAGAGTGAGAGAAGCTATGGGTTAAACTAATATGCATAATATTAAAAAGTAATAAAACAGATTGTTACCTGAGCCACGAGCAAATTAGCATAGGGTAAAATTGACTAGCCAGTTAAATACATAGATCAAAGATTGGTGTGGAAGAAATGGGTTTCAATTCATGAGGTACTGGCATGAGTACTTGGAAACAGGAGCTGTCCTGTTGGTACTGCCTTCATCTAAACTGTGCTGGGACCAGTGTTCTGGCAAGTCATACAACCAGGGCGTACAGAGGACTTGAAACAAAATAGTGGGGATGAGGAATTATATGTGGGTAGGGCAAGGGAGCACAGCAGCAATAAAAGAAATGAAATCAGATAATGCAAGAAAGGACATACTAAATTAAATGCATGAGAGATTATTGCAAAAATGGTAAAACAACAGAGTTAAAGGGTCTGTATATGAATACACATGGAATTCGTAAGAAAATAAATAAACTGATAGTTCAAATCAAATTATACAGAAACATATAAGATAGAAACAGGATGACGCCATTCGGCCCTTTGAGCCTGCTCCACCATTTTACATGATCATGGCTGATCGTCCAACACAACAGCCTAATCCTGCTTTTCCCCATAACCTTTGATCCCGTTTGCCCCAAGTACTTTATCTGGTTGCCCCTTGAATACATTTAATGTTTTGGCATCAACTACTTCCTGTGGTAATGAATCCCACAGGCTCACCATACTTCGGGTGAAGAAATGCCTCCTCATCTCCATCCTAAATTGTCTACCCCGAATCTTCATACTGTGACCCCTGATTCTGGACACACCCACCATCAGGAACATCCTCTCCGCATCTACCCTGTCCGGTCCTATTAGAATTTTATAAGTCTCTATGAGATTCCCCTCATTCATCTGAACTCTAGCGAAAACAATCCCAACCTAGTCAATCTCTCCTCAAACGTCAGATCCGCCATCCCTAGAATCAGCCTGATAAACCTTTGCTGCACTCCCTCGAGATCAAGAGCATCCTTCCTCAGAAAAGGATACCAAAATTGCACACAATATTCCAGATGTGATCTCACTAAGCTTGATCTGATGATAAAGGCCAAGACCTCAATGTTCAAAAGTACATGATATTTCAGTAGGGCAAGAAGCTAGGAAAGCTTTGTTAATTAAATCTGACATTAGTATAATATATAGAGATGACCTTGGTTTTAAAGATTAAGTAGTACCATTTGGGTAAAGGCAAAACATATGAAGGTGGAAAATCACACGTAGAGTAGGTTGTAGGCTCCCAGAAATGAACCCTCTAGGATGAAGAATATGGAAAAACTAACAGTAAGACAGGTGTAGTAATAATCATGAGTATTTTAATCCACATATAAACTGGGAAAATCACATTGGCAAAAGTGGCTTGAGGTCACAGAATGTTTTTGAGACAATTCCTTAGAACACCATGTTCCATTAGAATCCCTACAGTGTGGAAACAGGCCCTTTGGCCCAACAAGTCCACACTGACCCTTGGAGCATCCCACCCAGACCCATCTCCCTGTAACCCACACACCCCTGAACACTATGGGCAATTTAGCATGGCCAATCCACCTAGCCTGCACATCTTTGGACTGTGGGAGGAAACCGGAGCATCCAGAGGAAACCCACGCAGACATGGGGAGAATGTGCAAACTCCACACAGACAGTCACCTGAGGCTGGAATCGAACCAGGGTCCCTGGTGCTGTGAGGCTGCAGTGCTAACCACTGAGCCACCCTGCCGCCCCTCCAGCATCAACCGAAGAGCAGGCTATTCTAGATCTACATTCTAGACAGGGTTAATTATTAATTTCACAGTAAAGTCATCCAAGATGGCAGAAATCACAACGCAAGTAAGTTTTATATTCAGTTTGAGAAAGAGAAGAGTAGGTCTAAGACTAGTGTTTCAAAGTTAAATAAGGGCAATTATAAGGCTATGAATCAGAGTTGGCTAAAGTAAACTGGAAATTAGGTCAGTAGTGGTGCAGTGGCAGATATTTAAGAAGATCGTTCATAATACTCAGCAAAGACACATTCCAGTGAGAAAGAAAGCTCCTGTGAGAGGAATGCATCATCCATAACCAAGTAAGGAAATTACTGCCAAATTGAAAGAAAAATCATATAATTATGTAAAGTTCAGTGGCTGGTCAAAAGAGGAGACAGAATGCAAGAAACAGCAAAGAATGATTAAAAGAGTAACAAGGACAGAGCTATTAGAGTACAAAACCTAGCTAGAAATATAAAAGACAATAAGAGTTTCTACATGTACTTACAAAGGGGAAAAAAACAAATAAAATGAACACTGGCTCTCAATAAAATCAGTCTTAAGAACGAATGGATATAAGGAATTGACGAATGAATTGAACAGCTTTGAATCTTTGTCAGAACCGCATCCCGTAAATGAGTGAAAAGCTTGCCAACAACAAAAGTGAAAGTGAGGAGGAACTTCAAGCAATATTAATCTCAGTGGAAAAGGTACTGAGGTAATTATTAGAACTAAAAACCAACTAGTACCCAGGTTCTAATGGCCTTCATCCTACGGTCTAAAAGTAAGTTGCTCCTAAGAAAGTTTTAATGTCCAAAAGTTCCCTGCATTCTGGAAGGGCCTTGAAATTTGAAAATAGCGAACTTAAGAAAGGAAGGAGACAGAAGGGAGGAAACAATAAGGCAGATAGCTTATCATCGGAATATAGAAAATGCTAGAAGAGTTAGTAGCACGATCATAGTGGCAGAGATTTTGCTGGAGAGAGACTGAGACAGAGTAACTGGGAAATTGGTTCAAATTGGGAAGTCAGGACCAAGCAGGGGAAGAGCTGCCTCAATTAAGGTTACAAGTGAGCGGTATTTCCAATTATTAAAGTGGAAAGTTGAGCAATTATTTTGTGTTTAAATCTTTAGAATTTTATTTCATCTTGTTCTTAGAAATAGATGGTTAGGTCTTCAGAAGGGAGGTGACGGCCTAATAGTATTATTGTTAGACTGTTAATCCAGAGACTCAGGTAATGTCTGGAGACCTGGATCACATCCTACCATGGCAGATGGTGGAATGTGAATTCAATAAAAATTTGGAATTAAGAATCTAATGATGATCATGAATCATTGACAATTGTTGGAAAAGCCTTTAGTCCTTTAGGGAAGGAAGCTGCCATCCTTACCTTGTCTGGCCTACATGTGACTCCAGACCCACAATAATGTAGCTGACTCTTAACTACCCTCTAGGCAATCAGGGATGAGTAACAAATGCTAGCCTAGCCAGCAAATGAATAAAAAAAATCCAATAAATGAATTTTTAAAGAGTCCATACTTATTCAAAGGGAAACAAATAAATTTTACACTCCATGTCAGATCGGCAAGGTGCTGTACACATTCTGCCATGTGTTCAAAGTCATCGACATATTTTGTGTCATAGTCAATCACATCTGCAGAAAGTGTCACCTGTTGCAAAAGCTTGAGCTCCATTTTTTTCAAATTTGAGCAAAAGCTGGAGTCAGTACAGCCAAGAAACAGCATTATGAGGATAGCACATCAAGAGAGGGATCACAGCACAGATTGGAAGTGTATAGGCAGTTATGGAATGGGTGACTACAGGAAGAAATATTAAAACTAAACAGGTAGGGCAGGAGTCCCATGAGACAATTATGCATGAAAATCAGTATTCCACTTTGGAAACTGGTGAAGGCGACAGTTCCTCAAGGGAGTGCAGTCAAATCGATATGACACTGTGGGCAACTTAGTTTTACAGGGGAGGAGTAAGAAGAATAGAAAAGCAAAATTTATATGGGATTCCATAGTCTGGGGAATAGAGAAGTGTTGCTGTGTCAGTAAATGTGGCTCCAAAGTGAGACGTTGCCTCCAGGATGGACACTGTCTCACTGGTGCCAGGGTTAACAATACCATGGAGCAGTTGGAGGACATTCTTCAGGGAAGGGAAATTAGTCCTTGTGGTCCGCACTTAAAGCAATAATATAGGTAGGATGAGAGAATGCGGTCCTGAAGGCAGAGTTAGGAAGGAAATTAAAAAGCAGGACCTCAAGAGCAGTAAATTCAGGATTACTCCCTATGCCACATGCTAGTAAGCACGATAACAGGAAGATTGATGAATTGAATATGTGACTAAAGAACTCATGTTGAAGGGAGGGCATTAAAATTCTGAGGAATTGGGACTAGTTCTACGGTTGGGGGACCCTTTATAAATTGGACCAACTACACATTAACAGACTGGGACTTATATTCTCATAGGGAGATTTTCCAGTGATGTTAGGATGGTACACTACGTTTTGAGTCTAAGGGATAAGACAAATTGGAAGCATATAAAGTTGGTAAAAAGGTGTCAAAAAGATGCTAGGGAGATTAAAAGACAGGAGAGACAAAGCCAAGCACGAAGTATGCTTCAAAAGCAGAATGATATCAAAAAGACAAAGTTAAAGGCTTTCTATACAAATTCACACAGCATTTGTAACAGTGATCTAAATGATCTAAAGGCATAAATAAGAGTGCATGGTATGATCTAACTGCCATTACAGCTGCATGGTGCCCAGGACTGGGAAATGAATACCCAAGGGACATTCGATATTTAAAAACAACAGACAATAAGAAAAAGGAGATGGAGTTGCACTGATGACACAAGACAGATCAGTACAGAAATAAGGGGAGCACGGAGGAATTGCACCAATTGTTCATTCCTTTCTGATGTGGAAATAAATCAGGAAAGGTGGCCTGAACATGGCTAACAAGGGAAATTTGGGATAGTACTAGATTCAAGGAAAGGGCATACAAATCGGCCAAAATAAAGGCAGCAGATCTAAGGATTGGGAGCAGTTTAGGCTACAGCAGAGGAAGATAAAGTGATCAATTAAGACGGTAAAAGGGAAAATGCTAGAGTTCATTATAAAAGATTTCATAGCAGGGCACTTAGAAAACAATGATAGGATTGGACACAGTCCACATTGATTTATGAAAGGGAAGTTATATTTGACAAAATTACTGGAACTTTTTTTAAGAATATAACTAGTAGAGTTGATAGGGGAAGCGACTGGATGCAATTTACTTGAATTTCCGATAAGGTGGTGGACAGAATGGACACAAGGCTTTCGATAAGGTCCTACATAAGAAACTAGTATATACAATTGAAGTGCATGGAATTTGGGATAATGTAATGATATGAAAACAGAACCAGTTGTTTGACAGGAAACAAAGGATAGGAATAAACGGGTCTTTTTCCAAGTGGCAGCCAGCGACGAATGGGGTACGGCAGGGATATGTGCTTGGACCCCAGCTGTTCACAGCGTATATTAATGATTTCAATGAGGGAATGAAATGTAACATCTCCATATTTTCAGACAACACAAAGCTGGGTGGGTTGGTGGACTGTGTAAAGGATGTAGAGATGCTTCTGAGTGATTTGGACATGATGAATGAGTGTGCAAATCCATGGCAGAGGAAGTGAAATGTGAGGTTATTCAGTTTGGCAGATTAGTATATGACTGATGTTAGAATGAGAAAGGTGAGGCACAATGAGATCTCGGAGTCATTGAACACTAGCCATTAGGAGCAAACATGTATGTGCAGCAGGCAATGAAGAAAGCGAATGGTATGTTGCCTTCATCGTGACAGGATTTGAGCACAGGAGCAGGGAAATATTGCTGGAATTGTACAGGGCCTTGATAAGACCACACCTGAAATACTGTTCACAGTTTTTGGTCCCCTTAACTGAGGAAGGATATTCCAGTTACAGAGTGCAAGGAAGGTTTACCAGAGTGAGTCCTGGAATGGCAAGTCAAGACACCTCATAGACATTGGATCCATTAGGACTATATTCACAGGGGTTCAGAAGAAAGAACAGGGATCTCACAGAACATAAAAGATTCTGACAGGACTAGACAGTGTAAATGCAAGAAGGAAAGACGTACTTTCATGTATTTACAGGGTAGGCGATGGCCTAGTGGTATTATCGCTAGACTATTAATCCAGAAACCCAGCTGATGTTCTGGGGACCTGGGTTCGAAACCCACCACGGCAGTTGGTGGAACCGGAATTCAAAATAAAAAGTCTGGAATTAAGAATCTACTGATCACCATGAAATCACAGAAAAACCCATCAGGTTCACTAATGCCCTTCAGGGGAGGAAATCTGCGACCATCACCTGGTTAGGCCTACATGTGACTCCAGACCCACAGCAATGTGGTTGACTCTCAACTGCCCTCTGAAATGGCCAAGCAAGCCACTCAGTTGTACCAATCGCTACAAAGACTCAAAGAAATGAAACTGGATGGATCACCTGGGCATCAACCGAGGCACCGGAAAAGACAACGGCACAAACAGCCCTGTTGACCAGGCAAACTCCTCCTCACTAACATCTGGAGGTTAGTGTCAAAATTGGGAGAGCTGTCTCACAGACTAGTCAAGCAACAACCTGACAGTCATACCTTACAAACAATATCCCAGACACCACCATAACCATCCCTGGATATGTCCTGTCTCACCGGCAGGACAGACCCAGCAGAGGTATACAGTCAGGAGGGTATTGCTCCAGGAGTCCTCAACATTGACTCCAGACCCCATGAAGTATCATGGCTTCAAGCTAAACACGGACAAGGAAACCTCCTGCTGATTACCACATACCATCCTCCCTCAGCTGATGAATTAGTACTCCTCAATGTTGAGCAACACTGAGAGAAAGCACTCAGGATGGCAAGGGCACAAAACGTGCTGTGGGTGGGGGATTTCAATGTCCACCACCAAGAGTGGCTTGGCAGCAGTACTGCTGGTCGGATCCTAAAGGACATAACTGCTAGACTGGGGCTATGGCAGGTGGTGAGGGAACCAACAAGAGGGAAAAACATACTTGACCTTATCCTTACTAATCTGCCAGCTGCAGGTGCAGCTGTCCATTGAGGAAGTAACCAAGAAGATTGATGAGGACACAGCAGTAGGTATTGTTTACTTGGAATTTAACAAAGTCTTTGGCAAGGTTCTGCATGATAGACTAATTAATAAAATTAGATCACATGGGATTCAGGGAGAGCTTGCCAAGTGGATACAAAACTGGCTTACAGAGAGAGACAGAGATGACGATGGGAAGTTATTTTTTGGATTGGAAATCTGTGACCAGTGGTGTTCCACAGGGATCAGGGTTCACTTTGTTTGTTATTTATAAAAGTAATTTAGATGAAAAGATAGAAGGCCTGGTTAGTAAGCTAGCAGATGACACCAAGATCGGTGTACAGTAGATGGTGAAGAAGGTTATCTAAGATTATAAAGAGACCTTGGTCAATTGGGTCAATGGGCTGAAGAGTGGCGGATGGCGTTTAGCTTGATAGAAAGAACAAAGAAAAAACAAAGAAAATTATAGCGCAGGAACAGGCCCTTCGACCCTCCAAGCCTGCGCCGATCGAGATCCTCTGTCTAAACTTGTCATCTATTTTCTAAGGGTCTGTATCCCTTTGCTCCCTGTCCATCCATGTACCTATCAGGATACATCTTAAAAGACACTAATGCGTCTGCGACTACCACCTCCGCTGGCAACGTGTTCCAGGTACCCACCACCCTCTGCATAAAGAACTTTCCACGCATATTTCCCATAAACTTTCCTCCTCTCACTTTGAATGCATGACCCCTAGTAATTGAGTCCCCCACTCTGGGAAAAAGCTTCTTGCTATCCACCTTGTCTATACCCCTCATGATTTTGTATCCCCCATGACCTCAATCAGGTCCCCCTTCAATCTCCGTATTTCTAACGAAAATAATCCTAGTCTACTCAACCTTACTTCAAAGATAGTGCCATCCATACCAGGCAACATCCTGGTGAACCTCCTCTGCACCCTCTCCAAAGCATCCACATCCTTTTGGTAATGTGGCGACCAGAACTGTACGCAGTACTCTAAATGTGGCTGAACCAAAGTCCTATACAACTGTAACATGACCTGCCAACTCTTGTCCTCAATACCCTGTCCGATGAAGGAAAGCATGCCGTATGCCTTCTTGACCACTCTATTGACTTGCGTTGCCACCTTCAGGGAACAATGGACCTGAACACCCAGATCTCTCTGTACATCAATTTTCCCCAGGACTTTTCCATTTACTGTACAGTTTGCTCTTGAATTAGATCTTCCAAAATGCATCACCTTGCATGTGCCCGGATTGAACTCCATCTGCTATTTATCTGCCCAACTCTCCAATCTATCTATATTCTGCTGTAATCTCTGACAGTCCCCTTCACTATCTGCTACTCCACCAATCTTCGTGTCATCTGCAAACTTGCTAATCAGACCACCTTTACCTTCCTCCAAATCATTTACGTATATCACAAACAACAGTGGTCCCAGCACAGATCCCTATGGAACATCACTGGTCTTGGTCTCCAATTTTAGAAACCCCCTTCCACTACTACTCTCTGTCTCCTGTTGCCTAGCCAGTTTTTTATCCATCGAGCTAGTACACCCTGGACCCCATGCAACTTCACTTTCTCCATCAGCCTGCCATGGGGAACCTTATCAAACGCATTACTGAAGTCCATGTATATGATATCTACGGCCTTTCCCTCATCAATCAACTTTGTCACGTCCTCAAAGAATTCTATTAAGTTGGCAAGACATGACCTTCCCTGCACAAAACCATGTTGTCTATCACTAATAAGCCCATTTTCTTCCAAATGGGAATAGATCCTATCCCTCAGTATCTTCTCCAGCAGCTTCCCTACCACTGACATTAGGCTCACCGGTCGATAATTACCTGGATTATCCCTGCTACCCTTCTTAAACAAGGGCACAACATTAGCAATTCTCCAGTCCGCCGGGACCTCACCCGTGTTTAAGGATGCTGCAAAGATATCTGTTAAGGCCCTGGCTCTTTCCTCTCTCGCTTCCCTCAATAACCTGCGATAGATCCCATCAGGACCTGGGGACTTGTCCACCTTAATGCCTTTTAGGAAACCCAACACTTCCTCCCTCCTTATGCCGACTTGACCTAGAGTAATCAAACATCTATCCCTAACCTCAACATCCGTCATGTCCCTCTCCTTGGTGAATACCGATGCAAAGTACTCATTAAGAATGTCACCTATTTTCTCTGACTCAACGCATAACTTTTCTTCTTTGTCCTTAAGTGGGCCAATCCTTTCTCTGGTTACCCTCTTGCTCTTTATATATGAATAAAAGACTTTGGGATTTTCCTTAACCATGTTTGCTAAAGATATCTCGTGTCCCCTTTTAGCCCTCTTAATTCCTCGTTTCAGATTCGCCCTACATTCCCAATATTCTTACAAAGCTTCATCTGTCTTCAGTCGCCTAGACCTTATGTATGCTTCCTTTTTCTTCTTAGCTATCTCGCAATTTCACCTGTCATCCGTGGTTCCCTAATGTTGCCATTTCTATCCCTCATTTTCACAGGAACATGTCTCTCCTGCACGCTAATCAACCTCTCTTTAAAAGCCTCCCACATATCACATGTGGATTTACCATCAAACAGTATCTCCCAATCCATATTCCCCAGATCCTGCCGAATTTTGGAATAGTTGGCCTTCCCCCAGTTTAGAACTCTTCCTTTAGGACCACTCTCATCTTTGTCCATGAGTATTGTAAAACTTACAGAATTGTGGTCACTATTTCCAAAGTAGTTCCCTACTGTAATTTCAACCACCTGGCTGGGCTCATTCCCCAACACCCGGTCCAGTATGGCCCCTTCCTGAGTTGGACTACATACATATTGCTCTGGAAAACCCTCCTGGATGCTCCTTACAAATTCTGCTCCATCTTGACCACTAACACTAAGTGAATCCCAGTCAATGTTTGGAAAATTAAAATCTCCCATCACCACCACCCTGTTGCTCCTATACCTTTCCGTAGTTTGTTTACATATTTGTACCTCTATCTCACGCTTGCTGTTGGGAGGCCTGTAGTACAGCCCCAACATTGTTACTGCACCCTTCCTATTTCTGAGTTCTATCCATATTGCCTCACTGCTCAAGTCCTTCATAGTGCCCTCCTTCAGTGCAGCTGTGATATCGATAGATGCAAAGATAGATGCAAAGCACTGCAGTTTGCTAAAACAAACAAGGGCAGGACTTAAACAATTAATAGGAGGGATTTGGGTCGTGTTGAAGAACAGATAGACCTCAGGGTTCAGGTCCATAATTCTTTGAAGTTTTTGTCACATATAGATAGGGTAGTTAAGAAGGTGTTTTAGCGCACTTGCCTTCATTGCTCAGACCTTTTAAGTGTAGTCGTGGGGACAATATGTTGAGATTGCACAGTATGTTAGTGAGGACTCTTCTGGAGTACTGTGTCCAGTTCTGGTCACCCTGTTATAAGAAGGATATTACTAAGCTGGTGAGGGTTCATAACAGATTTGCCAGGATGTTGCCGCGAATGGAGGGCTTGTGTTACAAGGAGAGGCTGGATCGGCCAGGAATTTTGTTCACTAGATCATAGGAGGTTGCAGGGTGACCTTAAAGAGGTTTATAAAATCATAAGGGGTACAGAAAAGGTGCCTTTTCCCTAGACCAGGGGATTTCAAGACTACAGGGCATATTTTGAAGGAGAGAGGAGAAAAATTTAAAAAAAGACAGGATTGGCTTTTTTTTAAACAGAGAGTGGCTCATGCGTGAAATGAACTTCCAGAGGAAGTGGGGGATGTGGGTACTGTTGCAACATTTAAAAGACATTTAGATAAGTACATGAATAAGAAAAGTTTGGAGGGATATAGGCCAAGTGCAGGCAGGTGGGCATAATTTTATTTGGGATTACAGTTGGCATGGACTGGTTTGACCGAAGAGTTTGTTTTCGTGACATATGACTCTATGTTCCTGATAACCAGGAAGTGAAGAACCAAGGATCACTGTCTAAGGATACTGAATAGGCCATCTAGGGGTGAGATAAAGAGAAATTTCTCCACGCAGACAGTGATGAGCCTGTGGAAGTCTCTGGTATAGAAAATAGTTGAGCCCAAAACATTGAATATTTTCAACAGACTTTTTTATTCATTCATGGGATGTAGGCGTCGCTAGCAAGACCAGCATTTATTGCCCATCCCTAATTGCCGAGACACCAGTTAAATGTTGTTGCTATGAGTCTGAAGTCACATGTAGGCCAGACCCAGGTAAGGTTGGCAGTTTCCTTCCCTAACGGACATTAGTGAACCAGATGCGTTTTCCCAACAATCAACAATGGATTCATGGTCATTATTAGACTCTTAATTCCAGATTTTTTTATTGAATTCAAATTCCACCATCTGATGGGATTCAAACCCAGGTCCCTTTACATTACCTGGGTCTCTGGGCTAGCAGGCCAGCAATAACACCATTAGCCGATCGCCTCCCCTCAGATATAGTTCTTAGGGTGAAAGGGATCAAAGGGTATGGGGAGAAAGGATAGGATACTGAGTTGGATGATCAGCTGTGGTGAAACTGATTAACATAGCAAGCTCAATGGGCTGAATGGCTTATCTGAATGGCTATCTTCTATGTTTCAACGTATGGGATTTATTTGGGTGGAAGTAGGAAATGGCAAGAAACAGAAGACACTGATTGCAGTTATTTATAGGCTACCAAACAGTAGTAGTGTGGGACATGGCATTAATCAGGAAATATGTAGCATGGGAAACACAGTTACACAGTTATCATGGATGACTTCAACCTGCGTGCAGACTGGGTCAACCAACTCAGCACTAAAGCAGTGGTGGACGAGTTTCTAGAGTGTGCTAGTGTAACAAAGTTGTGTAGAACATTCATGAATTGGAAGGCAGGAAGTTAGAATTTACTCGTAAAAATGATAGTGGGGAAAAGCAGTGTGTGGACCCTTTCAAAGATTGCGCTTTGTCTGTCCCTGGAAAATGGCAAGTACTGTACAGACAGCCCCAAATTGAAACAAGTGTATCAAAAGGCCTTTGGCAGGCAAAACGTATCATTCTCTGCCACTTCCACCACCTAAAATCCGACCCAAAACCAAAGAGATATTTCCCTCCCCACCCCTATCTGCCTTTCGTAGGGACTGCCCTCTTCGCTATGGTCTTGTCCGATCCACACTCCCCACTAACCCCACCATACCCAGCATCATTCCCTGCATCCACAGGAAGTACAATACCTGTCCCTACACCTCCTCCCTCACCTCCATTCAAGGCACCAAACAAACCTTCCATATTAGAAAGGACTTCACCTGCACATCTGTCAACTTGGTCTACTGCATCCTCTGCTACCGATGTGACCTTCTCTACATCAGTAAGACCAAGCAGAGACGCAGAGACCGTTTTGTAGTGCATCTGGACTCATTACACGACAAACAACAACACCCTCCAACTGCGAACGATTTTAACTTCCCCTCTCACTCCCACTTCCTTGGGTGACATGTCCATCCTGGGCCTCCTCCAGTGTCACAATGATGCCACCCTGAAACTAGAGGAGCAGCACCTCATATTCCACCTTGGAAGCCTACAGCCCTATGGCCTAAACATGGATTTCACCAGTTTTAAAATCTCCCCACCCCCAGCCTTATCCCATTTCCAACCCTCCATCTTATCCCTACCTCCTTGACCTGACACAACCTGTCCATCTTCTCTCCCACCTATCCGCCCCTCCCACCTCACTAACCAATCCCCTCCACTCCCTACCTGCACTCACCTATCACCATCCCACCTACCTTCCCCAGCCCTACCCCTCCTCTCTCTATTTATCTCTGAGCTCCCTTCCCCCTCCCCATTTTTCTGAAGAAGGGTCCCAACCCAAAATGTCGACTTTCCTGCTCCTCTGATGCTGCCTGGCCTGCTATGTTCCTCCAGCTCCACACTGTTATCTCTGACTCCAGCATCTGCAGTTCTTGCTATCTTTTATTGATGCTTTGAGAACAAGCTGGACACAGCCAATTAATGTAAACCAAGCACTCAGCAATTGAAACCCAATTGAATTTAAAATTGATAGTTTTGACAACCCGAAACCAATCATACTACAGGAAATTGATGTGTCATTGGGGAATATATGCAGGGTTCTTTTAGAAAATCAGGGTAAGAGCCAACTGTCATCTGAAGCGCAAGTAAATCTGCCATCTGTGGAATAAACCTAGCTTTCACACAAAATCATTAAGCTCCCTCAAAAAAAAGCACCAAAGGTACCACAGCACTTCTGGCTAAGAGTCCTCACAGAAGAAATTACAGAGAAAACATTCCTGGCAGCAGAATCAGCAGAAGAAAAGCATTTGTGACTTGAGAACAGCAGAAGAAAGGCATTAACGACTGGGCAGACAGTGGAGAAAGCAAAGCATTCCAGAAGATACATTCTGTGTGACCTTTGAGGGACTAAGTTTTAATTTATTAATTTCTTATTACTTGCATTTACACAAGTGGGGCCTGTGTTTATTGGAATAGCATACAATAAGAATCTTGTTTTATTAGGAAATATTAGTTGTTAGGGGGGATTTGTTCAACTTGTTAGTAGTTCTGTTCATTTGTTCACTGTTAGGGTCAAATAAATAAATTGTTACTTGTTTCTTATGAAGTGGGTATTAGGGATTCCTTTCACTACTCTTTTGACAGATTACGAGGGGCAAGGCGAACTTCTCTGGGTGATTAGGGTTTAATTAGGAGAAGGGAACCTCTACTCCCGCCATAATAGATTGGGGCTGGTTTTTCAGGTTAATTATCAGAGGGGTTCAACCTTCCCCCACTTTGTGACATTAGGGATGACTTTCCAGAGCAGTATGTTGAGGAGCCAACTTGAGGACACGCTACTTTAGATATAATATCTTGTTATGCAGAAGGGCTCATCAACAATATTGCAAAAGAACTTTTAGGGATGATGATTACAATATGATTTTTACATTATGTTTAAAAGTGAGGTAGTTCATTCTCAAGTAAGGGTGACAAATTGGAATAAGAGAATTTATGAAGGTATGAGACAAATTGGCGAGGTGGATTGGGAAAATACATTAAAAGGCAAGTACATAAACAAAGGTTTTCTGGGGAAAAAATTATATAAAAAACTTACAGCTACTACACATTTTCCCAAGCTGCAAAAACTCAAAAACAATTTCTAACCAAGGAAGTTTAGGATTAGATGAGATTTAAGAAGGCCTGCATAGTTGCCAGAAATTGCAATAATTTTGAGGATTGGAAAGTTTATAGAATACAACAAAAGAGGGCCAAGAAACTGATAGGAAAAGTGAGAAAAGAATATGAATGCAATCTAGCAAAAACCATTAGAACAGACTGTAAAAGGTTAGCTAGCTACAGAAAAATGAAGTGTTTGGCCAAAAGAAATGTGAGTTCATTACAGGCAGAGTCAGAACAATTTTGAAATGGTAATTAGAGAAATTGTAGAGAAGTTAAAGTTTGCTTTGTGTTTGTTTCCATTGATACCAGATGCCAGAAATCTCCCAAAACTGCAGATCCAAGTGGTGACAGAGAATGAGAAGTTCAAGGAATTAGCATTAGTAAGGTGATTGTACTGGAAAATTTAATGAACCTGAAAATTGATAAAATTCCCAGGATCTGATGGTCTATACCCAGAGTGTTGAAGGAGGTGACTGTCAAAATTGTTGATTATCTTCCAAAATTCAATAGATTCTGGAACGAATAGAAGGTAACAAATATGACACAACCAAAAAGGGAGTAAGACAGGAAGTGGGGAAATGCAGACTTGTTAGCCTTAAACCAGTAGTAGGGAAAATGCTAGAATCCACTATAAAAGAAGGTTTAAATAAACGTCTCGTTAATGATGTTCTGATTGGCACAGTCAGCATGGATTTACAAATGGGAAATCATGTTTGACAAACTTGTTGTCAGCCTTTTGGAAATGTTACTGACAAAATTGATAAGACAGCCAATGGCTGCATTATACTCAGCTTTTCAGCAGGCTTTTGACAAAGTTCCCACAGGAGACTAGTTAGAAAAGTTAAAACACACATGCGATAGCAGCTAGTGTACTGGCTTAGATTAATGTTTGGCTAACAGGCAGAAGACAGAGATCAGGCTTAATTGGTAATTTTCACGTTGGCAGGCTGTGACTAGCAGGGCATCACAAGGATCAGTTCTTTTTTTTTCTATTCATTTGTGGGATGTGGGTGTCACTAGCTGGCCAGCATTTCTTGCCTATCCCTAGTTGCCCTTGAGAAGGTGGTGGTGAGCTCATTATCACTAAGGAGGCAATGCTGGGCAAGCTAATGGGGCTAAAGGTAGACAAGTCTCCTGGCCCTGATGAAATTCATCCCAGGGTACTAAAAGAGGGGATGGGGGAAATAGCAAATGCACTAGTAATTATTTACCAAAATTCACTGGACTCTGGGGTGGTTCCTGCAGATTGGAAAACAGCCAATGTGATGCCACTGTTTAAAGAAGGAAGTAGACAAAAAGCAGGTAACTATGGGCCAGTTAGCTTAATTTTGGTAGTGGGGAAAATGCTTGAATCTATCATTAAGGAAGAAATAGCAAGACATCTGGATATAAATTGTCCCATTGGGAACACCCAGCATGGGTTCATGAAGGGTAGGTCATGATTAACTAATTTGGTGGAATTCTTTGAGGATATTACTTGCATGGTGGACAATGGGGAACCTGTAGATGTGGTGTATCTGGATTTCCAGAAGGCATTTGACAAGGTGCCACACCAAAGGCTGCTACATAAGATAAAGTTGCACTGTATTAAAGGTAATGTAATGGCATGGATAGAGGACTGGTTGACGAGTAGAAAGCAAAGAGTAGGGGTAAATAGGTGTTTTTCTGGTTGGCGGTCAGTGGCTAGTGGTGTGCCTCAGGGATCAGTGTCAGGACTGCAATTGTTTACAATTTACATAGATAATTTGGAGTTGGGGACTAAGTGTGGTGTGTCAAAATTTGCAGATGACACTAAGGTGATTGGTAGAACAAAGTGTGCAGAGGACACCGAAAGTCTGCAGAGGGCTATAGATAGTCTAAGTGAGTGGGCAAAGGTCTGGCAGATGGAGTACAATGTTGATAAGTGTGAGGTCATCCATTTTGGTAGGAATAACAGCAAAATGGACTATGTTTTAAAAGGTAAAAAATTGCAGCATGCTGCTGTGCAGAGGGACCTGGGTGTCCTTGTGCATGAATCGCTAAAAGTAGGATTGCAGGTGCAGCAGGTAATTAATAAGGCAAATGGAACTTTGTCCACCATTGCTAGAGGGATGGAGTTTAAAAACAGGGAGGCTATGCTGTAGCTGTATCGGGTCCTGGTGAAGCCACACCTGGAGTACTGTGTGCAGTTTTGGTCTCCTTACTTGAGAAGAGATATACTAGCACTGGAGGGGGTGCAGAGGAGATTCACTCGGTTGATTCCAGAGTTGAGAGGGTTGGATTATGAGGAGAGACTGAGTAGACTGGGATTATACTCATTGGAATTCAGAAGAATGAGGGGAGATCTTATAGAAACATAGAGGATTATGAAGGGAATAGATAAGGTGGAGGCAGGGAGGTTGTTTCCGCTCGCAGGTGAAACTAGGACTAGAGGGCATCACCTCCAAATAAAGGGAAGCAGATGTAGGACTGAGGTCAGGAGGAACTTCTTCACCCAAAGGGTTGTCAATCTGTGGAATTCCCTGCCCAGTGAAGCGGTTGAAGCTACCTCGCTGGATGTTTTTAAAGCAAGGCTAGATAAATTTTTGAACAGTAAAGGAATTAAGGGTTATGGTGTGTGGGCAGGTAAGTGGAGCTGAGTCTCAAAACGATCAGCCATGATCTTATTAAATGGTGGGGCAGGCTTGAGGGGCCAGATGGCCTACTCCTGCTCCTAGTTCTTATGTTCTTAAACCGCTGCAGTCCTCCTGCTGTGGGTTGACCCACATTGCTATTAGTGAGGGAATTCAGTTCTGGTTCAGCCCCAGTTGTTAACAATATATATTAATGATTCAGATATGGCGGGGTGGGGGGGGGGAGGAATGTAATATTTCCAAGTTTGTGGATGATACAAAGTTAAGGGGGAATCTGTGCTCCGAGGAAGATGTAAAGAGACTTCAGGAAGATTTGGATCGACTTAATGAAAGGGCAAGAACAAGGCAGATAGAATATAATGTGGAAAAATGTGAGGCTTCAACTTTGGTAAGAGAAACAGATGTGTGGAGTACTTCTTAAATGATAAGAGGTTGGAAAGTTTAAGTGTACAAAGATACCTAAATGTTCTTGTCAATAAATCGATGAAGATGCAACATGCAAGTGCAGCTAGCTATTAGGAAGGCGAATAGACCGTTAGCCCAAACTGCAAGTGAAGGTAGTACAGAAATTTGTAGTCTTGTTACAATGGTATAGGAACTTGGTTAAATCACACCTGGAGCAGAACACAGTACCTAGAACAGCACAGCATAGGAAAAGTCCCTTCGGCCAACAAATGCTGTGCCAACCAGGACATCAAATTAAACTAATCCCTCTGCCTGCTCTTCGTCAATATCTCGCCATCCATGCATATTCATAACCTTGTCTAAAAGTCCTTTAACGCATCTAACGTATCTGCCTGCATCATCATTCCTGGCAGTATATTCCTGACACCTACCCCACTATGTAAAAAACTTGACCTTCACAACTCCTTTGTACTTCCCCTCTCACCTTATATGCATGCACCCCAATATTAGACATTTGAACTCTGGGAAAATGATTATGACCATCAACCCTGTCTATGCATCTCATAATTATATAGACTTGTATCTAGTCTACCTGCAGCCTCCACTGTTCCAGGGAAAACAACCCTAGTTTTTCTAACCTCATCTTATAGTTCATACCCTCTAATCCAGGTAGCATCCTGGTAAACCTCTTCTGCATTCTCTCCAAAGCCTCTACATCCTTCCTCTAATGTGGTGACCAGAACTGAATGCAATGCTCTAAGAGTGGCCTAACCCAAGTCTTATAATACTGCAACATGACATTCTGACCCTTGTACTCAACTCCCCGACCAATAAAGACAAGCAGGCCATATGCCTTCTTTACCACCCTATCTACTTGCGTGGCCACTTTGAGGTCGGTGTGCAGATTTGGTCTCAGTGCAACAAAGGTTCACCAGACATGTTCACATGATGTCCTATGAAGAAAGATTAGACAAACTGGGCCTGTATTCTCTAGAGTTTTGAGGAATGAGAGATGATGTCATTGAAACTTACAAAATACTTAAAGGGATAGACAAGGAGATACAGGCAAAATATCTCCCCTGGTTAGCGAATCTGGAACCGGGGGCACACTTTAAAAATAACGAGGATGCCACTTAGCTCAAAAATGAGGAGAAGTGCTTTTACTTAGAACATTGTGAACCTTTGGAAGTCTCTATCACAGAGGGCTGTGAAGTGTCAGTTTTTGTTTAAGACATTTAAGACTGAGATTGATAGTTTTCTGATCACCAGTATGTACAAGGCTATGGGGATGGGGTGTCTCAATAACCAGAGGCTACAGTTTTAAATTGTTTTACAACTGAAAGAACTGAGAAGTGAGAACATTCTTTTTCTTGGGTTTTGAATGCAATGCCTGGAAGTGGGTGGAGGCAAGTTCAATTGAGGCATTCAAGAGGGCATTTAGATGATTATTTAAATAGAAACGATGTGCATGATTATGGGGAAAAGGTAGGAAGTGCCACTTAGTCAAAATACTTACAAAGTTAATGCAGATGCAATGGGCAAAGGCTGCATGATAACACTTCTGTCATTCCTTCTCCTTGGCACTTTCTCTTACTCCACAGGTTCCCCTGCAGCCTCTGATCTCCTCTGCAACTCCTGCTCTCCCCCACTCACCTTCACTTTTCCCTCTCTCAACTTTTGCTGTCCCATGCCTCCACCCTGGTCCTATCTCCTGAAGCTCCTCTCCACTGCTGTCCCTCTCCACTTCCCTTTCTGCTCTGGCCTGTTCCCTTCAGTCCTCATCTTCTTTCCTCTGCCCCTTTTGTCCTTACCTGACCCGCTCCCTCCACCCAGGAGGCTCTCTTCTGCCTTAGCCCACTCCTCTCTATCCTGACCCACTCCTCTCTCACCTATCCCTGCCTCTGCGCTCTCCACTCTGTTCTCACCATCTCCAGTCCCCCTCCATTCTTCTTTAATTCCCTTCTCTCTCCCTCACTGCCTCCCAATCCCCCATTTCTCCCCATTGAGTCCATCCTGATCTGAAATTGCACCACCAGAGACAATACTGATTAATGATTACTGGTACAACTGGAATTAGCTATTAATTTGACTGTTGGGGCTCTCTTGTTTAAGGATTGCATTGAAAGTATAAAACTGTGTGGTTGGCTATGGATTTGTCTAATTAAGTTTTCTGATTTATGAATCAAAATCTAGGCATATGACAAATATCGTAAAAGTACATAGAGTCATAGAGCATGGAAACAGACCCTTCTATCCAACAAGAACATAATCCCAAACGAAACTAGGCCCACCTGCCTGCTCCTGGCCCATATCCCTCCAAGCCTTTCCTGTTCATGTACTTATCTAAATGTCTTTTAAATGGTTTAATTGCACCCACAACCACCATTTCCTCAGGAAGTTCATTCCACATGCAAACGACTAACTGTGTAAAAAAATTGCCCCTCATGTCTTTTTTAAATCTCTCTCTTCTTACCTTTAAAATGTGCCCCCCCAGTTTTGAAATCCTCTATCCCAGGGAAAAGACAACTACCATTAACTCTACCGATACTTCTCATTATTTTACAAACTTCAAGATCACCTCTCAACCTCCTACACTCCAGTGAAAAAAGTCACAGCCTATCCAGCCATTCTTTGTAACTCAAACCTTCTATGTGTGGCAACTCATCTGAGTCCTCTCCAGCTTCATAATATCCTTCCCATAACTAGGCGACCAGAACTGTACACAGTTTTCCAGAAGCGCCCTCACTAATGTCCTGTGCAACCTCAACATGACTCCCAACTGCGATACTCAAAGGACTGCGCAATGAAGGCAAGCGCGCCAAACGCATTTTTAATCACCATGTCTATATGTGACACAAGAGTCAAAATATTACGTACCTCCACCCCTAGATCCCTCTGCTCTACCACAGTACCCAGGCCCTGTCATTAATTGTGTAAGCCCTACCCTTGTTTGCTGTACCAAAATGCAATACCTTACATTTATCCACATTGAACTCCATCAGCCATTTTCTCAGCCCATTGACCCATTTCATCAAGATCCCTTTGTAGTCTGAGGAAACCATCTTCACTGTCTACTATGCCACAAATTTTGGTGTCATCAGCAAACTTACTAACCACACCTCTGTATTCTCATCCAAATCACTTAGATAAATGACAAACAAAACAGGAAACAGAACAATTGTTCAGAGATAAAAGGTACTGCAGATGCTGGAGAATCCCAGATAACAAGCATGGGGCTGGATGAACACAGCAGGTCAAGCAGCACCATAGGAGCAGGAAAACTTGACGTTTCGGGCCTAAACCCTTCATCAGAATGGGGGAGGGGAAGAGGGTTCTGAAATAAATAGGGAGAGAGGGGGAGGCGGATAGAGGATGGATAGAGGAGAGCATAGGTGGAGAGGAGGCAGACAAGTCGAAGAGGCGGAGATGGAGCCAGTAAAGGTGAGTGTAGGTAGGGGGGTAGGGAGGAGATAGGTCAGTCGAGGGAGGACGAACAGGTCAAGGGGGCGGGATGATGTTAGTAGATAGGAGATGGGGGTGTGGCTTGAGGTAAGAGGAAAAACAGGTTAGGGAGGTGGAGATGAGCTGGGCTGGTTTTGGGATGCGGTTGGGGGAGGGGAGATTTTGAAGCTTGTGAAATCCACATTGATGCCATTGGGCTGCAGGGTTCCCAGGCTGAATGTGATTTGCTATTCCTGCAGCCTTTGGGTGGTATCACTGTGGCATTGCAGGAGGCCCAGGATGGACATGTCATCTGAGGAATGGGAGGGGGAGTTGAAATGGTTCGCGACTGGGAGGTGCAGTTGTTTGTTGCGAACTGAGCGCAGGTGTTCTGCAAAGTGGTCCCCAAGCCTTTGCTTGGTTTCCCCGATGTAGAGGAAGCCACAACGGGTACAGCAGATGCAGTATACCACATTGGCAGATGTGCAGGTGAACATCTGCCTGATGTGGAAAGTCTTCTTGGGGCCTGGGATTGGGGTGAGGGAGGAGGTGTGGGGGCAGGTGTAGCACTTCCTGCGGTTACAAGGAAAAGTGCCGGGTGTGGTGGGGCTGGAGGGGAGTGTGGAGCGGACAAGGGAGTCGCGGAGGGAGTGGTCCCTCCGGAACGCAGATAAGGGTGGGGAGGGAAAAATGTCTTCGGTGGTGGGGTCTGATTGCAGATGGCGGAAGTGTCGGAGGATGATGCGTTGGATCCAGAGGTTGGTGGGGTGGTATGTGAGGACGAGGGGGATTCTTTTTTGGTTATTATTGCGGGGACGGGGCGTGAGGGATGTGTTCCGGGAAATGCGGGAGACACGGTCGAAGGCGTTCTCGACCACTGTGGGGGGGAAGTTGCGGTCCTTGAAGAATGAGGACATTTGAGATGTACGGGAGTGGAATGTCTCATCCTGGGAGCAGATGCGGCGGAGGCGAAGGAATTGGGAATAGGGGATGGCATTCTTGCAGGAGGGTGGGTGGGAGGAGGTGTATTCCAGGTAACTGTGGGAATCAGTGGGCTTGAAATGGACATCTGTTTCGAGGTGGTTGCCCGAGATGGAGACAGAGAGGTTCAGGAAGGAGAGAGAAGTGTTGGAGATGGTCCAGGTGAACTTCAGGTTGGGGTGGAAGGTGTTGGTGAAGTGGATGAACTGTTCGAGCTCCTCGTGGGAGCACGAGGCGGCGCCGATGCAGTCATCAATGTAACGGAGGAAGAGGTGGGGTTTAGGGCCAGTGTAGGTACGGAAGAGGGATTGTTCCACGTAACCTACAAAGAGGCAGGCATAGCTTGGGCCCATGCGGGTACCCATGGCCACCCCCTTTGTCTGTAGGAAGTGGGAGGAATTGAAAGAAAAGTTGCTGAGGGTGAGGACGAGTTCGGCTATGCGGATGAAGGTGTCGGTGGAGGGGGATTGGTCAGTTCTGCGGGACAGGAAGAAGCAGAGGGCCTTTAGGCCATCTGCATGGGGAATGCAGGTGTATAGGCACTGGACGTCCATCGTAAAAATGAGGTGTTGGGGACCGGGGAATTGGAAGTTCTGGAGGAGGTGGAGGGCGTGGGTGGTGTCACGGACGTAGGTAGGGAGTTCCTGGACCAAGGGGGTGAAAATGGAGTCTAGGTAGGTGGAGATGAGTTCGGTGGGGCAGGAGCAGGCGGAGACAATGGGTCGACCAGGGCATTCAGGTTTGTGGATTTTGGGGAGGAGATAGAAGCGGGCGGTGCGGGGTTGGGGAACGATGAGGTTGGAGGCGGTGGGTGGGAGGTCACCTGAGGTGATGAGGTTGTGGATGGTTTGGGAGATGATGGTTTGGTGCTCGGGGGTGGGGTCATGATCCAGGGGGCGGTAGGAGGAGGTGTCAGAGAGTTGGCGCCTGGCCTCAGCAATGTAGAGGTCAGCGCGCCATACTACGACTGCCCCTCCCTTGTCCGCGGGTTTTATGGTGAGGTTGGGATTGGAGAGGAGGGAGGGGAGTGCTGCACGTTCTGCGGGGGAGAGGTTGGAGTGTTTGAGAGGGGTAGAGAGGTTGAGGCGGTTGATGTCTCGACGGCAGTTGGAGATGAAGAGGTCGAGGGAGGGTAGGAGGCCTTGGGGTGGTGTCCAGGAGGAGGGCTTGTGTTGGAGGTGGGAGAAGGGGTCAGTAGAGGGAGGGTTAGATTCGCGGTTGGAGAAGTAAGCGTGGAGGCGGAGACGGCGGAAAAACTGCTCAATATCCAAGCGTGAGCGGTATTCATTGATATGTGGGTGGAGGGGGACAAAGGTGAGCCCTTTACTGAGGACTGACCGTTCGTTCTCAGTAAGGGGGATGTCTGGGGGGATGGTGAAGACTCGGCAGGGCTCAGTGTGGCTGTCTCCTCTGGAGCTACTGGCTGTGGAGGCAGTGGGCGGAGCGTTGTCGGCGTTGGCTGTGGGCGGAGTTACGTCGGCGGTGGGCGGAGCATTGTCGGCATCAGGCTGTGGGCAGAGTTACGTCGGCATCAGCTGTGGGTGGAGTTACGTCAGCAGTGGGCAGAGTTGCGTTGGCGTCGGCGGTGGGCGGAGGTACGTCGGCGGTGGGTGTTGTGTCGGCTTTGGCGGTGGGCGGAGCGGCGGCGGCGGCAACAGCGATGACGATAGTGTCTGTGGTGTTGGTTTCGGTGATGGAGGCGGTGGTTTCAGCAGCGGCGGCGTTCGCTGTCCCGGAAGTGGGGTACCCGGCGGTGGCGGATGTGACGTCATCAGTGGGTTCTCCGACAGTGGCCTCGTGGCCAATGGCGGCGGGTACATTGTAGGGGAGGTCCTGGGTACGGCTGGGGATTTGGGAGGTGGGGGAAGCCCGTTTTGGGTGGTGGGTATCAGTAAGTTGATTGTACTTACGGTTTTTGGTGTCCAATAAAGCTGAGTAGAATTGTGAATTCAGGCTGTGGATCCTACGGAGAATAAAGAACAGGAGAGGTCCTTTGCAGGTCTGGGAGAGGGAGGCTCTGAGCTGGGGGAGTCTTGATTGTAGTGCCTGGAGATGCCTGCGCATTGCTGCAAGTGTGTGTTTCAGGAGTTGCAGGGAGAAGCCCTTCTGGAGGGTCTCAATGTTCTCCATGTAGATATTGTCACGGTTGGGGCCAAATTGGGAAGGCTTGAATGTGGATTGTAGTCCATTGGGGATGATCTGGTTCCGTAGGCAGGTACTGAGAAAGGTGATGTGGCTGTAGTACCTGGTTTGCTTCAGGACCTGGTCGAGCAGTTTCAAGGCCGAAGAGGTTATGAGAGAGTTGCAGTGGGAGAGAGATTACCTGCGGTTTGTCCGGAGGGACGAGGGTAACTTCTTCAGGGTAGGCATCCTGAGAAGAGGCTTCGCAGTGGGGTTAAAATTGTATCAGAGATAAAAGGTACTGCAGATGCTGGAGAATCCGAGATATCAAGCATGGGGCTGGAAAAACACAGCAGGTCAAGCAGCATCATAGGAGCAGGAAAACTTGACGTTTCGGGCCTAAACCCTTCATCAGAAATGGGGGAGGGGAAGGGGGTTCTGAAATAAATAGGGAGAGAGGGGGAGGCGGATAGAGGATGGATAGAGGAGAGGATAGGTGGAGAGGAGGCAGACAAGTGGAAGAGGCGGGGATGGAGCCAGTAAAGGTGAGTGTAGGTAGCGGGGTAGGGAGGATATAGGTCAGTCCAGGGAGGACGGACAGGTCAAGGGGGCAGGATGATGTTAGTAGATCGGAGATGGGGGTGTGGTTTGAGGTGAGAGGAAAAACAGGTTAGGGAGGTGGAGATGAGCTGGGCTGGTTTTGGGATGCCGTTAGAAGGGTAACAGGGATAATCTTGGAAATTACTGGCCTATGAGTATCTTGTCAGTAAGAGGGAAATTATCAGAAAAGAACAAAGAACAAAGAAAATTACAGCACAGGAACAGGCCCTTCGGCCCTCCAAGCCTGCACCGATCCAGATCCTCTATCGAAACCTGTTGCCTCGTTCACAATGAACTTTATCCCTCAGCTCCCTGCCCATTCACGTATTTGTCGAGATACATCTTCAATGACACTATCATGCCTGCCTCTACCACCTCCGCTGGCAACATGTTGGAGACACCCACCACCCTCCGCATAAGGAACTTTCCACGCATATCTCCCTTAAAATTTTCCCCTCTCACCTTGAAATTGTGACCCCTAGTAATTGAGTCCCCCACTCTGGGAAAAAACTTCTTGCTATCCACCCTGTCTGTACCTCTCATGATTTTGTAGACCTCAATCAGGTCCCCCCTCAACCTCCGTCCTCCTAATGTAAATAATCCTAATCTACTCAACCTGTCTTCATAGCCAGCACCCTCCATACCAGGCAACATCCTGGTGAACCTCCTCTGCACCCTCTCCAAAGCAACCACACCCTTTTGGTAATGTGGCAACCAGAACTGTATGCAGTATTCCAAATGTGGTCGAACCAAAGTCTTATACAACTGTAACATGACCTGCCAACTCTTGTACTCAATACCCCGTCCAATGAATGAAAGCATGCCGTATGCCTTCTTGACCACTCTATTGACTTGCGTTGCCACCTTCAGGGAACAATGGACCTGAACACCCAGATCTCTCTGTACATCAATTTTCCCCAGGGCTTTTCCATTTACTGTATAGTTCGCTCTTGAATTGGATATTCCAAAATGCATCACCTCGCATTTGCCTGGATTGAACTCCATCTGCCATTTATCTGCCCAACTCTCCAATCTATCTATATTCTGCTGCACTCTCCGACAGTCCCCTTCACTGTCTGCTACTCCACCAATCTTCGTGTCATCTGCAAACTTGCTAATCAGACCATCTATATCTTCCTCCAGATCATTTACGTATATCACAAACAACAGTGGTCCCAGCACAGATCCCTGTGGAACAGCACTGGTCACAGGTCTCCAATTTGAGAAACCCCCTTCCACTACTACTCTCTGTCTCTGTTGCCTAGCCAGTTTTTTATCCATCTAGCTAGTACACCCTGGACCCCATGCGACTTCACTTCCTCCATCAGCCTACCATGGGGAACCCTATCAAACGCCTTACTGAAGTCCATGTATATGACATCCACAGCCCTTCCCTCATCTATCAACCTTGTCATTTCCTCAAAGAATTCTATCAAGTTGGCAAGACATGACCTTCCCTGCACAAAACCATGTTGTCTATCACTAATAAGCCCATTTTCTTCCATATGTAAATAGATCCTATCCCTCAGTATCTTCTCCAGCAGCTTCCCTACCACTGACGTCAGGCTCACCAGTCTATAATTACCTGGATTATCCTTGCTACCCTTCTTAAACAAGGGCACAACATTAGCAATTCTCCAGTCCGCCGGGACCTCACCCGTGCTCAAGGATGCTGCAAAGATATCTGTTAAGGCCTCAGCTATTTCCTCTCTCGCTTCCCTCAGTAACCTGGGATAGATCCCATGAGGACCTGGAGACTTGTCCACCTTAATGCCTTTTAGAATACCCAACACTTCCCCCCTCCCTATGCCGACTTGACCTAGAGTAATCAAACATCTATACCTAACCTTAACATCTGTCATGTCCCTCTCCTCAGTGAATACCGACATAAAATACTCATTAAGAATTTCACTCATTTTCCCTGACTCCTCGCATAACTTCCCTCCTTTGTCCTTTAGTGGTTCAACCCTTTCTCGAGTTACCCTCTTGCTCCTTACGTATGAATGAAAGGCTTTGGGACTTTTCTTAACCCTGTTTGCTAAAGATATTTCATGACCCCTTTTAGCCCTCTTAATTCCTCATTTCAGATTGGTCCTACTTTCCCGATCTTCTTCCAAAGCTCCATCCGTTTTCAGACGCTTAGACCTTATGTATGATTCCTTTTTCCTCTTTGCTAGTCTCACAATTTCACCTGTCATCCATTGTTCCCTAATCTTGCCCTTTCTATCCCTCATTTTCACACGGATATGTCTGTCCTGCACTCTAATCAACCTCTCTTTAAAAGCCTCCCACATATCAAATGTGGATTTACCCTCAAATAGCTGCTCCCAATTCACATTCCCCAGCTCCTGCCGAATTTTGCTATAGTTGGCCTTTCCCCAATTCAGCACTCTTCCTTTAGGAAGAGACCGTCTTTGTCCATCCGTATTCTCAAACTTATGGAATTGTGATCACTATTCCCAAAATAATCCCCTCCTGAAACTTCAACCACCTGCCCGGGCTCGTTCCCCAACACCAGGTCCAGTATGGCCCCTTCCCGAGTTGGACTATTTACATACTGCTCTAGAAAACCCTCCTGCATCCTCCTTACAAATTCTGCTCCATCTGAACCCCGAACACTATGTGAATCCCAGTCAATGTTGGGAAGACTAAAATCTCCCATCACCACCACCCTGTTGCTCCTACATCTTTCCATAATCTGTCTACATATTTGTACCTCTATTTCACGCTCGCTGTTGGGAGACCTGTAGTACAGCCCCAACATTGTTACTGCACCCTTCCTATTTCTGAGCTCTGCCCATATTGCCTCACTGCTCGAGTCCTCCATAGTGCCCTCCTTCAGCACAGCTGTGATATCGTCTTTGACCAGTAATGCAACTCCTCCACACCTTTTACCTCACTCTCTATCCCGCCTGAAGCATCTATGTCCTGGGATATTTAGTTGCCAATCTTGCCCTTCCCTCAATCAAGTCTCAGTAATAGCAATAACATCTTACACCCAGGTACCAATCCAAGCCCTAAGTTCATCTGCCTTACCTACTACACTTCGCGCATTAAAACAAATGCACCTCAGACCACCTGTCCCTTTGTGTTCATCATCTGCTCTCTGCCCCCTCTTCCCCTTAGTCACACTGACTTCATTATCTAGTTCCTTACAGGCTTTAGTTACTACCTCCTTACTGTCCACTAACCTCGTCATTTGGATCCCATCCCCCTGCCACATTAGTTTAAACCCTCCCCAACAGCATTAGCAAAAGCACCCCCTAGGACATTGGCTCCAATCCTGCCCAGGTGTAGACCGTCCGATTTGTAATAGTCCCACCTCCCCCAGAACCGGTCCCAATGTCCCAAAAATCTGAATCCCTCCCTCCTGCACCATCTCTCAAGCCACTCATTTATCCTGCCTATTCTTTCATTTCAACTCTGACTAGAACGTGGCACTGGTAGCAATCTTGAGATTACTACCACTGAGGTTCTACTTTTTAACTTAGCTCCTAACTCCCTAAATTCTGCTTGTAGGATCTCATCCCCTTTTTTACCTATATCACTGGTGCCTATATGCACCATGACAGCTGGCTGTTCACCCTCCCCCTTCAGAATGTCCTGCAGTCGATCTGAGACATCCCTGACCCGTGCACCTGGGAGGCAACATCCCATTCGGGAGTCTCATTTTCGACCACAGAACCGCCTATCTACTCCCCTTACAATCAAATCCCCTATGACTATAGCCCTTCCATCCTTTTTCCTGCCCTTCTGTACAGCAGAGCCAGCCACAGTGCCATGAACCTGGCTACTGCTGCCTTCCCCTGGTGAGCCATCTCCTCCAACAGTATCCAAAACAGTATACCTGTTTTGGAGGGAGATGACCGGAGGGGACACGTGAACTGCCTTCCTGCTTTGTTTTTCTGCCTTTTGGTCACCCGTTCCCTTTCTCCCTCAGCAATCCTAATCTGCGGTGTGACGAATTTGCTGAACGTGCTATCCACGACTTCCTCAGCATCACGGATTCGCAGGGAAACGATCTATGCACATTTAGAAGCAAATAGACTTATTAGCGATAGCATGATTTTGTGCGGGGGAGTTCGTGCCTCACTAACTTGATCCAGTTTTTTAAGGAAGCAACAAAGATGACTGACTTCATAAAGCCTTTGACCAGGTCTCTCATGGCAGACTGGGACAAAAGGTGAAGTCACACGGTATTAGGGGTGAGCTGGCAAGATGGATGCAGAACTGGCTTAATCATCGGAGACAGAGGGTAGCAGTGCAAGGATGCTTTTCGGAATGGAGGTTGTGACCAGTAGTGTTCCACAGGGATCAGTGCTGGGACCTCTGCTGTTTGTGATCTGCACGATCGATATGGAGGAAAATGTAGCCGGTCAAATTAGTAAGTTTGCGGATGATACAAAGATTGGTGGAATTGCTGATAGTGAGAAGGACTGTCAGAGGATACAGCAGGCTATATATCAGTTGGAGGCATGGGCAGAAAAATGGTGGGCGGAGTTTTATCCAGACAAATGTGAGGTGATGCATTTTGGGAGATCAAGTACAGATGGAAATTACAGAGTGATTGGAAGAACCCTTAGGAGCATTGATATGCAGAGGGATCTGGGTCTGCAAGTCCATCGACCACTGAAGATGCCTGTGCAGGTAAATAAAGTAGTAAAAAAGGCTTATGGCATACTTAACTTCATTGGGAGAGGCATTTAGTATAAGGATGGACATGTTATGTTGCAGCTTTATAGAACTTTAGTTCGGCCACACTTGGAATAATGGGTACGGTTCTGGTCACACCACTACTAGGAGGATATGGTTGTTTTGGAGAGGGTACAGACAAGGTTTACCAAGATGTTGCCTAGAATGGGGGATTTTGGCTATGAAGAAAGGTTGGATAGACTGGGTTTGTTTTCACTGGAATGCAGCAGGTTGAGGGGGTGACCTGAAAAAAGTTTATAAAATTGTGAATGGCATGGATTGAGTGGAAAGTATGATGCTTTTTCCCAGGGTGGAGGGGTCACTTACTAGGGGACAGACGTTCAAAGTGTGAGCGTTGGGGGTTTAACAATGGTGTTCTTAGTACAGAAACTGCCTGCCCTGATCTGAAAATGCACCACCAGAAACAATACTGATTAAAGATTATTGGTATGACTGGAATCGGCTATTTATTAGGTTACTGGGGTTCTCCTGTTTAAGGGTTGCATTGCAAGGTATAAAACTATGTGGTTGACTATGGATTTGTTTAATTAAGTTTTTTGATTTATGAATCAAAATCTAGGCACATGGCAAATATCGTAAAAGTACATAGAGTCATACAGCATGGAAACAGACCCTTCGGTCCAACTAGTCCATACCGAACATAATCCCAAAGTAAAATCAGTCCCACCTGTCTGTCCCTGGCCCATATCCCTCCAAGCTTTTCCTGTTCATGTACTTATCCAAATATCTTTTAAATGTTGTAATTGCACCCACAGCCACCACTGCGAGGCAAGTTTTTCATGCAAAGGATGGTGAGTGCCTGGGATGCATTGCCAGAGGAAGTGGTGGAAGCAGACACAATAACAGCACTCAAGAAGCACCTGGATGAATACATGAATAGGAAGGGAATAGAGGGATACAGTTCCTGTAAGTGAAGCGAGTTTTAGTATGGAAAGGCAAAATGTGTCGGCTCAGGCTTGGGGGGCCAAAGGGCCTGTGCCTGCGCTGTATTGTTCTTTGTTCTTGAACCGATCCCTGTGGAACACTGCTAGTGACAGGCCTCCAGTCCAAAAAGCAACCCTCCACCACCATTCTCTGTCTCCTACCATTACGCCAATTATTTATCCAATTAGCAAGATCACCCTGAATCCCATGTAACGTAATTAGTTTACCATGCAGAACCTTGTCGAAGGCTTTACCAAAGTCCAAGGTAAACAACGTCTACTGTTCTGCCTTCATCAACCTTTTTGGTAACATCCTCAAAAAACTCAATGAGGCTTATGAGACATGTTTTTCCAGATTATGCTAACTACCTCTAATCAATTTTTGCCTCTCTAAATATCCATAAATCTTATCTTTTATAATCACCTCCAACAATTTACTCACAACCAAAGTCAGACTCAGAATCTTACAGTTCCCCAGTTTCTCTGTGCAACCTTTCTTAAGCGAAGGTACAACCTTCCAGACATCATCCCTCCCTCCTTACATTATAGATGATGCAAATATTTCTGCAAGGGATCTTGCAATTTCTGTTCTGAGGAAGGGTCTCCGGACCTGAAACGTTAACTCTGTTTTTTCCTTCACAGATGCTGCCAGACATGCTGAGCTTCTCCAGCAACTTTGTTTTTGTTCTTGCAATTTCCTCCACTACTCCCCACAATGTCTGGGATATGTTATATCAGGTCCCAGAGATTTATCCACCTTTATAATCTCTAAGACCTCCCACACTTCCTCTTCTGTCATAGAGTCATAGAGTTGTACAACATGAAAACAGACTCTTCAGTTCAACTCATCCATGCCCACCAGATATCCTAAATTAATCTGGTCCCATTTGTCAGCATTTGTCCCATGTCCCTCTTAGCCCTTCCTATTCACATACCCATCCAGATGCCTTTCAAATGTTGTAATTGTACCAGCCTCCACCACTTCGTCTGGCACTTCATTCCATACACATACCACCCTCTGTGTGAAAGAGTCACCCTTTAGGTCCCTTTTAAATCTTTCCCTTCTCATCTTAAACCTGTGCCCTCTAGTTTTTGACTCCCCCAACCCGGGGAAAAGACCTTGGCTATTCACCCAACCCTGCCCCTCATGACTTTATAAAACTCTACAATATCACCCTTCAGTCTCCGAAGCCCCAGAAAAAATAGCCTAAGTCTATTCAGCCTCTCCCTATAGCTCCAACCCTCCAACCCTGGCAACATTCTTGTAAATCTTTTCTAAACCATTTCAAGTTTCACAACATCCTACCTGTAGCAGGGAGACTAGAACTGCATGCAGTATTCCAAAAGTGGCCTAACCAATGTACTGTACAACTTTTGACTCCACTTTCAAGGAACTATGAACCTGCACTCCAAGCTCTCTTTGTTTAGCAACACTCCCAGGACCTTACCATTAACTGTATAAAACCTGCCCTGTCTTGCCTTTCCAAGATGCAACATCTTATATTTATCTAAATTAAACTCCATCTGCCAATTCTTGGCCCGTTGGCCCCTTTGATCAAGGTCCCATTGAACTCTGAGGTAACCTTCTTTGCTGTCCACTATACCTCCAATTTTGGTGACATCTGCATACTTACTAATCATATGTGCACATCCAAATCATTTACATAAATGATGGAAAGCAGTGGACCCAGCACCGATCCTTACGGCACACCGCTAGTCACAGGTGTCCAGTCTGAAAAGCAACCCTCCAATACAACCCTCTGTCTCCTACCTTGTGAACTGTTTTTAAAACATCTCGATCCTCCTACGAGCAGGAACAGTTTCTCTCTATTTACAATGTGCAGATACTTCTTGATGTTGAAAATTTCTGTCAAACTTCCCCTCCATCTGGAGGACTGTCCAACCTTGCTCCAAAACTGAAGTTTCTCATCCACAGAAGTATTCCCAAGCGGAAGGTTGGGGAATACAGCAGAGCATAGTATGGGCATGCTGGGTGCCTGAGAGTGCTCCAAGTTCAAGAATATTTAAAATTTGGCTTATCAAGCTTTAAGGAAGTCAAAGAATGGGAACTAGGGAATGCAGCCTATCTAGTTGAACATCTTTTGTGGGGATTTTCAAAGATTCTTTTTTAAGAGGTGTTGGTATCACAAATATTGCCAATCTCTAATTGCTCTTGAAAAGGCATTAGAGAGCCACCTTCATGAGCTGCTGCATTCTGTCAGGTATAGGTATATCTTTAGAGTTACCAGGAAGAAAGTTCCAGGACTTAGATCCAGCAACAGTGAAGGGAAAAATGATTGTAGCTCCAAGTCAAGATGATGTATGGCCGGGGGAACTTGGAAGTGGTGTTCCTATGCATCTGCTGTCTTTGTATTTCTAGATGATGGGGAATGATGTGCGTTTAGAAGGTACTGCAGAAGGAATGGTAGTGAGTTGATGTACTTTGTTTGTCGTACGTATTGCTGCCAGTGGTGTTACTGGTGAAGAGGTGCATCCAAATTAGTGGACGGGATGCTGATGAAGCAAACTGAATGGTGTTTATTTTCTTGAGTGTTGCACTCATCAGACAAGTTTGGGGCATTCCACCACACTTCTCACTTATGCTTTGTAAACGGTAAATAGGATTTGGGAAGTCAGAAGTTGAGTTATGCATCGCTGAATTCCAGCCTTTGACTTGCTCTTGTAAGCATATGATTATACAGCCAGTCTAGTTCAGTTTTTGTTCAATGATCACTCCAATGTCATTGCCTGATATGTGTTTGGTGCAAATGTTACTTGCCACTTATCAATTCAAGCCTGAATCTAGGGCTTGCCTTATATGGACTACTTCATTGTCTAAGGAGTTGAGAATGGTGAACATTGTGCAATCAGTGAACATACTCACTTCTGACTGTATGACGGTGAGAAAATCTTTGATGAATCAGCTGAAGATCTTAGCCCCAGGAGATTATCTCAAAGAACTAATGCAAAGATATCTTGGGACTGGTACAAAAACAATTAGGGTAGAGTGACTACGCAACTTGTAAGTTTTCAACCAAGCAAAGATACTTTTCATGAATTTGTAAAGGAATTGTCATGCCAGATGTATGTATCTGATTGAATTATTTGTAGATGTGACTGTAGCAGTGTATAGATGCCATTCACAACTAGAAGGCATTTGATGAAATCTCTTAACAGAGGCTCTTAGCTAAACTGAACCTGATAGAATTGAAGGAAATATATTGACCTTATAAAATTTGCTGCACAATACGAGACAGAGAGAAGGGAAAATGAGCAGGTACTCTACTCATTAACAAGTGACTGGTACTGTCCTGCAGCAATTTGCCTTATAATCTCAGTTATTCTGTGTGTATATTTACAACTTGACGATGGGGCAAAAAAAAACCAGACCTACATTTGTCCAGGATATAAATATGGACAATATGTAAGCAATATAGGTGGAACCATAAACTCACGATATCAACAGAGAAAATGAATGGGCAAGACCATCGTAAAAAGCTTTCAATAAAGACAAATGTGAGGTGTTCATTTTGTACCTAAAAAGAATGGATGGTAGTACTTCCTAAACAGCAAAAAGCTAGACACAGTTAAGTTCCCAGGTGATGAGAGATTATGTCGTTGTTGATAGTTGAACATTCGGTTTCATGATTCTTAGTCTTGCATATTGGTTGGTTGAGATTCTGTACTTCTCCTTCCTTGCAACCATAACTGCATTCTAGCATTCAATGTGACAGCAAATCCTTTTGTTGCCCTATTTCCACTTGAAACTGGCTTGCAGCACTTGGAAGGAGGGACAGTCTTTACCTGTAACACAGGAGTAGCTAAAGGACCATCATAAGACCCAGACTAGTACATACAAGCATTCAGTCACACTAGTATACTGCAGCAAATCCATTTTAGTCTTTGTTCTTGTATATTCTTCAAAGGGAAAACACAAACGCCTCTGCAGTTTGTGATGCAATTGGAAAAGTTGACTAGTTGCTGAGCAGGGGATCGTCTGCCTCTTTTTATCTTTGTAGTCATAAGTAATCATATTTCAGTGTCTTTTTATTTGTCTCTTCCCTTACTTGAACGGTTGTTGTTTGAAGTTCCTTTTGCAAATGTAGGTGTGAAAGTCTGTGGGTCTCTTTTCCCAAACAGCCACTAAACTTACATGTATAGCCATTTTTAATGCATCAGCCCTCTTTTAAAAAGATGCTATTTGGAATTACAAGTTACAAATGTCCACCCTACTTCAGTATTCTGACCTGTGGTCATGACACAAATGAGTGGCATAATGCTTTCAGGTGCTTAGGTTCACACTCTGGGCCAGAATTTGTTGTCTGACTGCAGGCAAGATCATAGCAAGTAGCTGAAAATGGAGCTGGAGAAACTTTAAGTTGAAATGTCCCACCCAGTTCTTACTGGCTGACATTTTCATTGGATCACAGTCTGATGCTCAAAGTGACATCATGTTCAATTTTTTATCTGTTGCCTGAATTGTTGCCAGTAAATGGAAAAGTCCTGGGGAAAATTGAGGTACAGAGAGATCTGGGTGTTCAGGTCCATTGTTCCCTGAAGGTGGCAACACAGGTCAATAGAGTGGTCAAGAAGGCATACGGCATGCTTTCCTTCATCGGACAGGGTATTGAGTACAAGAGTTGGCAGGTCATGTTACAGTTATATAAGACTTTGGTTCGGCCACGTTTAGAGTACTGTGTACAGCTCTGGTTGCCACATTACCAAAAGGATGTGGATGCTTTGGAGAGGGTGCAGAGGAGGTTCACCAGGATGTTGCCTGGTATGGAGGGCACTATCTATGAAGAAAGGTTGAGTAGACTAGGATTATTTTCATTAGAAAGACGGAGATTGAGGGGGGACCTGATTGAGGTCTACAAAATCATGAGGGGTATAGACAAGGTGGATAGCAAGAAGCTTTTTTCCACAGTGGGGGACTCAATTACTAGGGGGCATGAGTTCAAAGTGAGAGGAGGAAAGTTTATGGGAGATATGCGCGGAAAGTTCTTTACGCAGAGGGTCGTGGGTACCTGGAACATGTTGCCAGCGGAGGTGGTAGACACAGACACGTTAGTGTCTTTTAAGATGTATCTGGACAGGTACATGGATGGACAGGGAGCAAAGGGATACAGACCCTTAGAAAATAGATGACAAGTTTAGACAGAGGATCTCGATCGGTGCAGGCTTGGGGGGGCCGAAGGGCCTGCTCCTGTGCTGTAATTTTCTTTGTTCTTTGAATTGTGAACTTCTCAGAGACTGCATTTTCAGTGAAGAAGGTAAGTTAGTAAAAGCCGTGTGAATGGCATCAGTCAATTTGTTTTGTGAACCTAGGGGAAGTCTGTTGTGGCACTGAGAATCTTTGAGAGGTAAATGTCCATGATGATTTTAAGAAAAGCTATTTGTTCAACAGGAGTTTGAATGGATTTTGTTTTTATTGCATGAGCATTTCAAAGACTTCCAAGAGTTAAGGGGGTTCTGTTATAGTGCGTGTTCCAGCAACATGGGTTGGCTATAATGCGACTGATGAATAGGGGAACACTGTTTCTGAAACATAAACTTGTGTTGGCTATAACACAATTCCATTGGGTAGGCATCTTGCTCTCAGGAGCCCTTTGCTAATGATACCTACTGTGTACTTGTACAATGCTATGATCCTGAGAGTCCCAGAGAAATACTCCCTGTCAGCCTTCATTAAAACTGAAAAGAAAGAAGCCAGCAGGCCTGTTCTCAGGAAATGTAGGGTGTAAGGGAGAGTGAAAAACAGTATATCTAGCTTACTTTGAAAGGAAACACTGAGGCACATAACCTGGGTATAACAAGAGGCTCCAGCAGCCTATTTAGAAATTAGTCAGATCATGGTTGACTTATGTTTCAACTTGATTTTCCCATCTTTTCTCCCTATCACTGGATACCCTTGAGGTGTGGTGATAAGATCGCTGAAGGATTCTGAGTTGCTATAGCAACATACACATTTGTATATGTCGCAGTCTGGAAATATAGATAGTGGTGATAGAATCGCCAATGTTCTTTTAGTCAAACAGCTGACCTGGAACCTTTCCCAATCTTACTGTCTGCTACTGGCAGTGTTGGAAGAATTTGCTGATTGATACTCAGTCACTTTAGTCACATTGTGAACGCACCTTCCCTGACCATTGAGTTCTGAGGCAGGACTTGAACCTAGATATTCTTGCTTACAATGGCTTACACCTTTCACAACCTCAGAATGTTACAAACAGCTTGACAGCCACTGAAGTATTTTTGAAGTTCAGCCATTGTGGAAAATACAGCTAATTTACACACAACACTCTTCCATAAGCAACAATGTGATAGTGACCAGACAATCTGTCATTGTGTCGCTGGCCACAGGATTAATATTGACCAGAACACCTGGGTAACTGTCCTGCACTGTTTGGAAATAGTGAGGATAATTGTGTCAATCCAAGAAGGAGCTATGAAGCTGTTGTCACAGTCGGACCAACCTGTCTGAACAGGGGCTGACAGTACTGCAATCCTTTATGTTACGCTTTTTTGGTGGTCTGCCCCTAACCCCGTTTTTCCCATAGGCCCAGGTATTTACATAGTATGATTTCCTACAACACGATGTCGTGCTGGAACGCAACTATGGCGTTATATCAAAACTTTCTGTATTATAGGACTCATGAGTTTGGGCCATATTAGGTACGAGGTTACTGGTTATGGAAAGTATGAAGGGCTACAGAAAGAGCATGGAGGTCAGCTGAGGAGGGTTAAGGTGCTGAGGAATGGTGCTCAGGAGCCGATCAGTCATCCCACAGAACAGGAATAATATTCCAATGATTGAAGGCAGGCATTCTAAACTGCCAGCTTTGGATCTACCAGCATCCATTGCCATCTGGAAACTGCATTGAGAGGAGGCAGCTCCTACTCCTGGCCATCCAATTCTTACGCATGTTCAAGTTTGCAATTCCCAAACTAATTATGGAAATGCAAACCTCTGATTTTTCCAGCTTTCTCCTCTACAGCACCTTTCAAAATATCATGTCTTGGAGCTCCACGTATTCCTCTCTCTCCAGGCATCTCATATTCACATCTGAGCACTCAACATACGTACTCACCTTCATCTTAATACACTCATACCTTCACTGTCACTCTCCACAAATTATGTTCTTCCAACCTCTCCATACAATACACTCCTTCCTCTCTCATTTTAAATTTATGCCCTCTAGTTTTGGAATCCCATATTCTATAGAAAACATCTTTTGCTATTCACCCTATCTATGCTCCTCATGATTTCATAAACCTCTATAAAGTCACTGCCCAGCATTGACACTCCAGTGAAAATAGCCCTAGCCAATTCAGCCCCTCCCTATCATTCGAACCCTCCAACCCTGGCAACATCCTTGAAAATCTTTTCAGAAGTATTTCAAGTTTAACAACATCTTTCCTATAGCAGGAAGGCAAGAATTGAATGCAGTTTTCCAAAAGTGGCCAATCCAATGCCCTGTAAAGCTGCAACATGACCTCCCAATTCCTATGCTCAATGCACTGATCAATAAAGGCAAGCATACCAAAAACCTTCTTCACTACCGTGTCCACCTGCAACTCCACTTTCAAGGAGCTATCAACCTGCACCCCAAGGCCTCTTTCTTCGGCAATACTCACCAGAACCTTACCATTAAACGCACAAGTCTTGCCCTGATCTGCCCTACCAAAATGCAGCACCTCTCATTCATCTAAATTAAACACCAGATTGACAACTGAATACAATGTACTGTCCTGGTCACCAGATCGACAAATAGGATGCCGTGTACAGTCCTGGTTATCAGTTTGATAGCTGAAGTATTGTGTGCAATCCTCGTCACCAGATTGATAGCTAGAGTCCTATGTGCTGTCCAGTTCACCTGATTGACAGCTAGAGTCCTATGTGCTGTCCAGTTCACCTGATTGACAGCTGGATTACTACGTACAGTCCTGATCACTGGATTGAGAACTGAAGTATTATGTACAGTCCTGGTCACCAGATCAACAGCCAGAATACCATGTACAGTCCTGGTCACCAGATAAACACCGAGGGTATGGTGTACAGTTCCAGACACCAGATTGTCAGCTAGTGTACTGTGTTCACTTTTGGTCACTGGATTGACAGCTAGAGTACTTGGTGCAGTCCTGGTCACCAGATTGACAGCTACAGAACCGTACACTATCGTGGTCACCAGATTAACAGCTACACGCCTATGAACTTTCCTATCACTAGTCTAATGTGAAGTACTATGTGTAGTTGTGTAATATATCAACAGCTAGCGTACTGCCAAAATTCCTGATTACCAGATTCACAGCTATAGTACTGCATACTGTCCCGGTCACCAGATTGATAGCTAGAGTCCTATGTACTGTCCTGGTGACTGAAGTGACGGCTACAGATCCTGGCCAGTGTTCGACAGCTAGACTGCTATGTAAAGTCCGAAGTAACAGCTAAAGCACTGTGTGTAATGCTGGTCGCTGGATCAACTGCTGGAGTATTAAGTACAGTCCTGGCCACCAGAGTGTAGGAACAATTTGATTTAATTGGAGACTGTACATAGGCGATTTATGAACATGTTGTGGGGAACAGACAGTCTGAACTCTGTAAAATGGTTAGATAAATTGGTGTTATTTATGTTTGAGTATAGCAGGCAAAAGAGAAAATCTATTGAGATGAACAAAATTATGTTGGGCTGAACTACACATGATACCAGGATCACTTATCATTGACAGATCGATGAATATGCAACAGTCATGGAGTGACAGCAATTTGATGCAGAAAATAGAGAGAAACAGGGAGAATTCCTTGAAGGTGGTGTGTCTGGAACTGACTGGGGAAGCCCAAGCCCTCAATGAATTGGACTGAAAAAGTTATATGGAAACTTATTTCAAATACTGTAACCTGAAGGCCATTGAGATGGAAGATGAAATTAAATCAGGTGGTCTGAGTTGTATGCCATCTTCCCCTTACAGAGAATAAAGTTCAGCAATGCGTGTTGCGCAATCTGTTTGGTCAATGTGGGTATTCCATAGTTAGCACCCAACCTAGTACTGGGGATGTGACACTTACAACAATGCCAATTGTATGAGGATGCGATGAAATGTTAGGAAAGTGGCCTTATTGATAGCAATTGTAAGTAAAGTGAAGGTGCCATGTGCTGAATTAAGAAGTCGTGTATCTAAAATTTTTTTCCCTGGATGCGTATATGAATAGAAAGGGTTTAGACAGGGGACAAATGCTGGCAAATGGGACTAGGTTAATTTAGGATAACTGGTCAGCACGAGCGAGTAGGACCAAAGGGTCTGTTTCCATGCTGTAAATCTCTATGACTCTATCTCTCGATATTCTCTCCTCGCATGAAGAAAAGAGCACACATCTTGGAAAGAGACAGAAACTCAGGTGCAGATGTGGGCAGTGGGTGGGGATGGCAGGCAGGTAAATGGGTTAGGCAGTCTATCACTGAATGGCACTTAGTTAGCCACTGGCATTCTATACCTATCTGTTCCACAGGAAAGGAGAATTTGTCCCAGGGCTCTTCAGCTGTCAGCAGCAACGTGCTGTAAAGGTGAATGAAATGCAGACATGAGAAGCGCCATCTAAGAAGCTGGTAATCACCTTTTAGGCACTGATAGCACTTTCTCAAGGAAGTGTTATGCCCAGTAGTCCCTCACCAGGGCTTGAATTATTCTAGCCATATGAACCGCAGTGACCCCCAATTTGTATCGTCTTTCAATGTTCTTCCAACCAAAGTGCATCACCAAATGCTTTTCTGCATTAATCCTCAATCTGTGGAGAGCTGCCAGCCCTATTTCCCCTCCAGCACCCCCATCTTTGCATAGATCAGTTCATTTAACTGCAGTGGTAAGAAAACTTCTAAAGACATTTATTTAGGATAGAATTAGTAATCATATGGAAAAAGGTGAGTTGATTAGGAAGAGTCAGTAGGGATTTCAAAATAAGAAGTCATATTTAGCTAACTTGCTGGAGTTTTTTGAAACGATAACTGAAAGGCTCAACGAGGGCAATGTTGTTGATTGGATACACACGGATTTCCAGCAGTGTCACACAACAGAGTAGGAAGGTAGGTCATGGCATAAAAGGGACATAAATCATTGAATTCCTACAGTGTGGAAACAGGCCCTTCGGCCCAACAAGTCCACACCGATCCTCGGAGCATCCCACCCAGACCCCTATAACCCACCTAATCTACACATCCCTGAACATTAGGGGCAATTTAGCATGGCCAATCCACCTAGCCTGCACATTTTTGGACTGTGGGAGGAAACTGGAGCACCCAGAGGAAACCCACGCAAACAGGGGAGAACGTGCAAACTCACAGACAGTCGCCCAAGGGTGGAATCGAACCTGCGTCCCTGGTGCTGTGGGGCAGCAGTGCTAACCACTGCGCCACCGTGCTGCCCAAATGGACAGTACCAAATGGACAAAATTAAGTTATAGAAAACAGAGGGCAATGGTCAACAAATATTTTTTGGACTGGACGAAGGTTTGTAGTGAAGTTTCCCAAGGGTCAGTATTGGGACCATGGATTTTCCTGATGTATATTAGTGATTTGGACCTTGATCTGCAGGGGACAAAATTTGCAGATGACACTAAACTTGGAAGAATTGTAAACCATGAGGACAGTGTGCAACTCCAAAACGATACTGATAATTTGATGGAGTCGGCATATAGGTGGCAAATGACGTTCAATACTAAGAAATGTGAGGTGATGCACTTCGGTCAGAAGAACATTGAAAGACAATTCAAAATAAGGGGAACAATTCTAAAGGGGGTGCAAAATAGAATAACCTGAGTGTATATGTAGACAGAATACTGAAGGCAGCTCGACATGTTGTGAAAGCAGTTAATAAAGCGTAGTGCTCTAGACTTTATTAACAGGTACATAAAGTACCAGCAGCAAAGAGTTGATGTTAAACTTGTACGAGACACTTGCTGGACCTCAACTGGAATATTGTGAACAGTTGTGGGCAGCACAGTATTGGAGAATATATTGGAGTGAGTGCAGAACAGATCTATAAGAATGGTTATAGAAATTAGAAACTTCAGTTATGAGGATAGATTGAAGAAGTTGGGACTATTCTTCTCGGAGAGAAGAAGGCTGAGAAGAGATTTTAAAAATTTTTTTTAAATCTTGAGCAAGCAGGCTAGATAGAATACACAGAGAGAAGCTTTTCCCACTCATAAAAGAATAAAGAACAGGACAGCATAGCTTTAAAATGACGCATAAACAAAGCAAATGTGATGTGAAGAAAGCTTTTTCACACAGTGAGCAGTTAGGAATACAGTGCACTACCTGGAAATGCAGTGGAGGCACATTCAATTGAACCATTCAAAGAGGCATTAGATGATTATTTGGAGAGTGATGATGCGCATGGATACGGGGAAAAGGCAGGAGATTGGCACTAGGTAATGGAACCAATGCAGGCTCAATGGGCCAAACCCCTTCTGTGCCTGAACAATTCTGTGAATCTGAACTCTCCTCTGTGATCCTGATTTGATTTTGATTTTATTGTCACATGTACTTTACAGTAAGAACACATTAAAAAGTGAAAAGTTTTCACTTGTTGTCACAATATGGCACAACTTTGAATAATTTGAGAATAAGAATAAAAAAGGAAGATGTACCTTTCAGAGTCCATCAATCCTTAGCCAGCTTATCACCATCAACAATGCCTGTACTTCCATCCCTCCACCACCAGTTCACTGCCATCTACACTGGAACCAACTAACATCACATTTGCTGATCTTCAAGTGTCATCTTTGCTGGTAGGTCGATACTCCTCTATAACCACTTCACCATCGCCTGCGCTGGCCCAACCAACATCAGAGGCATGTCTCTCACCGCTGGGCCCACCTCATCACTGGTGCTGTGGTGCTGTTCTGCCATCATAAACGTCAAACCCAGCCAATAACGAAGTCACCAATCATCAGGTCCCATATTTGCCACTGGTCCTAATCCACCGACGTCACCTCTGTCGACGCAGCAGCCACCGATTCCAGTAAGTAGGGACTCGATCGAGGTCCACACTGTGCCCACTCTCCGCTGCGCTTTTGCCTGGTCAAGGTCCTTGGTTGGCCCACCTGAGGTCCGTGCCCTGGGCCCAGCTCAAGATTGCTCAAGGTTTATGCCCTGGACCTACTCGAGCTCCATGATAGGCCTGCCCATGGTCCACACTCTGAGCCATGCTCAAGACTACTGGGCTCTCACCGCCGATGCTCTCTAACCTCAAAACAGGTTAAGTACATTAAAAAAAAGGAAAAAAGAGAAAGAAAAGCAGTCGGAGCAGACAAGTTCCAGCACAGAAGCTCTACTCTGTCGCTATTTTGGACCGGAACATCCTGGAGATTTCTAACAGGTCAGGACACAAGTTTTCTGGCTGGGAAATCCAGGTTTGAGAGATAAAGTACTTTTTAATTGATTTAAGTACCTTAATAACTTTCAGACAAATCCAAACTGATTCCCCACTCAACTTGAATCATACTCTGATGACAAATAGAAGTTGGCGAGATGATCCCAACTCAACATCACTTTTCAGGAACTTAATACCCGTATGCAGGCAAACCTATCTTTTCTTGCTTTGAAAAACTCGTCCCATAGAGTACAAGGTTAAGAAGCTATGCTGACCACATATAACAGAACTCATTCAGTGTCCAACTCTGGATACCACAATTTAGGATGGGCAAGAAATGCTTCGGAAAAGATACAAAAGTGATTTACTATAATGGTAGATGTCAATTAGCTCAGTTGGCTCAGAGGACTGGTTTGTGATCCAGAGTGATACCAATAGTAAGGGTTTGATACTCGCTGTGGCTGAGGTTACATGGGACTACGATGTGGTAGCCATTACAGAAACTTGGTTAAGAGAAGGGCAGGACTGGCAGCTCAGCCTTCCAGAGTTTAGATGTTTCAGGTGTGTTGGGAGGGAAGTAAAAGAGTTGCATTACCAATTAAGAAAAATATCATAGAATTTTATATGCAATTTGCTAACTCACCATGGATTCATGTGAATTAATGTTCTCAACCAGCTTACCATGAGGGATCTTGGCAAATGTTCACCAGCCTATAATTTCCAGGATTATCCCTGTTGCCCTTCTTGAATAAAGGAACAACATTGGCTCTTTTCCAGACTTCTGGGACCTTTTATGTAGCTAAAGAAGATATAAAGATCTCTATCAAGGCCCCATCAATCTCCTCTCCACCTCCTTCAGTATTATGACATAGAACCCATTGGCCCTGGGGACTTATTTAACTTAATCTATTTTCAAGACACCCAACTGCTCCTCCCAGAAAATCCCAAACACTATTCCCAAAATGGTCAGCTTATTCCCCAACATAAGGTTGAATATGGCCCCTTCCCTCGGTGAACTATCAACATATTATTTCAGGAATCCCTCCTGGATGCACCCAAAAAGCCCCTAGCCATCTGCGAACTCAGAGCTAAACAGAACACAATACTAGTGATGGAAATCAAATGCTTGCCTAGATTAGGCACTCAAATGTCAGCATTAATCACCCCCAGCACAAGGTAAATTCACAGCAATTCAGTGGACTCAACTGAAACAATGCACTACAGCCTTTAATGATCAGTGTTCTTCCGGTTAGCCACCCATGTTACAAAAGTGCGGCTTCAATGATGTTGTCAAGAGCAAAACAAAGGTAAAGGTGTGCAATAGTCACCCAGAGGCACTAAATAATGGACATCCATTCAAGCCTCTTTCTTTTCAGAAAATTGCTCCGAGTGGTCACTTCAATCTGGTATTTACAAAACTGGTCTCCAAAACGGATTACAAACTTTCCTGACATCCAAACACTTGGATAAAGTTCTTTGTAACAAATGACAAAACCATATAAAAAAAAACATTAAGGTTACAGTGAACATAACATAAATTAAAGTGGAATTGTGACAACATTGCTCCTAGATGTAGGGAAGTATTTACTGGGTGAGCATAGTGAATGCTACTTAATGTGTGCTTTTTAATTAAAGTGAAATTTTGAACTCAAGGGTACATCCATCCACAAAGAGGAATACTTCCTATATTTGGTCAAGATACTTGCACCCAAATTTGCAGGCATTCCACTTCTCTATTGAACACTACTACATACCCCACTGATTCTCCTCGCTATGCTCCCATCTTCCATGCGTATAAGCTTAAACTCAATGGAATCTCGGCTGGATTTAAAATCATGATGCGGAAATGCCAGTGTTGGATTAGTTCAGACAGGGTCAAAAATCAAACAACACCAGATTATAGTCCAACAGGTTTATTTGAAGACACAAGTTTTTGGAATATTGCTCCTTCTTCAGGTATCAGTGAGAGAGGTGGCATCAGACACAGAATCTACAAGCAAAAGACCAGAGTCATAGAACTGATGCGAATGTGTTGAACAAACCTAAGATAGCTGTTAAATCTTTAATCAGTTAGAAAGGATTAATGTGCAAATTTCAGAATTTCTTTCAAGTCACTGACCCAAAATAACTAAAGGCTTTATCAGCATACCAGAGGTGACATCTCAGCGGTGAGCCCTTATTTAGAATCTAGCTATGTATCAACTTGGAGTCAAACTAGTTTCACTTCCAAAGCAGGAATGTATAAAACCCCACATTGACTGTCTACAAATTGTACATTTTTTAAACAAAATAGAGTGTATCTGCAATACAAATCTGCAAATGATAATTCACCCCATTGATTTACGTGTGCACGTATGTGAGGATGTGGGGAGGAGGGAGAGTGAGTGTGTGTGTGTGTGGGGGGGGGAGAGAGAGAGAGACAGTGCATGCATGTGAGAGGGGAGAGAGACTGTGTGTGTGTATGTGTGTGTGTGTGTTTGTGTCTCGTGTGCATTAGAGAGTCAGTGTATGTGTGCATCTGCACATGTGTGTGTGAGAGTGTGTGCATATGAGAGAGGGTCTGTGTGAGTGAGAGTGTGTGTGTGTGAGCGTGTTTGTGAGAGAGTGTGTGTGTGTGTATGTGCACGAGTGTGAGAGCATATAGTGTGGTGGGGTCACCTGTAGTGCGACATGAACCCAAGATCCCGGTTAAGGCTGTCCTCATAGGTACCGATCTTGGCTATCAGCCTCTGCTCGGCAACTCTGCATTGTTTTGTAACCCAAAGTCCACCGTGGAGGACATTTACCCAAAGATCCAAAGCCAAATGTCCTTGACCGCTGAAGTGCTCCCCCACTGGGAGGTAGTATCCCTACCTGACGATTGTTGCACACTGTCCATTCATCCATTGGCGTAGCATCTGCATGGTTTCACCAATAAACCATACCGCAGGACATCCTTACCTGCCACGTATGAGATAGACCATGTTGGCCGAGTCATATGTGTATCTGCCGTGCATGTGGTGGGTGATGTTCCCACGTGTTATGGTAGTATCCATGTCAATGATATGACATGTCTTGCAGAGTTAGCCATGACAGGGTTGTACAGTGTTGTGATCGATGATGGTTGTTTGAAGGCGAGAAGTGGAGGCATAGGGAAGATTGTAACGAGGTGCTCATCTTCATCAATAATATGTTGAAGACTGCGAAGAACATGAGGTGTGTACTCTGATAGGGTACCTTTCATTGTCCAGTACTTCCCTGGAGTGGAGAGACTACAGCATGTTCTTCGCAACCTTCAACGCATTATCAATTACAATTAGCACCTCGCCAAGATGTTCCCAACACCATCACTTCTCACCTTCAACAACTGTCAAGCCTTAAACAGACACAGAAAACTACCCAGCCTTCGGGATGATTTCGACCACAAAGCCACACAACCCTGTCATGAGATAACAAGGTGTAGAGCTGGATGAACACAGCAG
>JAHRHZ010000012.1:79790712-79865247 GCA_024137785.1 Ginglymostoma cirratum
TGCACATGCACTCTCTTGCGCGCACACACTCTCTCGCACACACACTCTCACGCACACACTCACGCACGCTCACGCGCACAGACACTCGCGTGCACAGACACTCGCGTGCACACACACTCATGCACTCACTCTCGCGCACACATTTGCGCAGACACACACTCTAACACACGCTTATACACACACACTCTCTCGCGCACAGACTCGCTCTCTCGCACGCACACTCGCGCACACCCACATACACACTCTCAGTCTGTCACGCACACACTCTCTTGCGCACACAGACTCACTCTCGCGCGCGCACACTTGCTCTCGCGGACATGCGCGCACGCATGCTCTTGCGCGCACGCATGCTCTCGCACTTGCACACACGCTCTCGCACACACGCCTGCACACACAATAGCGCCCGCGTGCACCCTCATGCATATACACACACACACACTCACTTTCACGCACACACTCGCACACAGGCACCCACACTCTCGCGCACACACAATCTCACTCTCGCCCACGCACACTCTCTTGCACGCACTCTCTCGCACACACACACATACACACCCTCTCACTCTCTCTGTCACACACTCTCTCATGCTCACACACACTCGCATGCATGCACTCTCTCACGTACACACTTTCGCGCACGCACATCCTCTCTCATGCACACACAAACTCTGACACACACTCGCGCACACACTCTCCTGCGCACACACATACTCTCGCACGCACTGACTCTCGCACACACACACACGCGCTCACACTCACGCACTCTCCCCCACACTTTCTCGCGCACACAAACTCTGACACAGACACACACTAGCACACACACTCTCGCGCACAAACTCACTCTCACGCACACTCACTCTCCACACACAAACTCTGACACACACTTGCGCACACTTTCTCTCGCGCACACAGACTCTCCTGCACAGACTCTCATGCGCACACACACACTCTCTCGCACACACTCTCGTGCGCGCATACTCTCCCACACTTTCTCACGCACACACTCTCGCATGTACACTCTCGCGCACGCACACAAACTCTGACACAAACTCGCGCACAGACACACACTCTAGCGCACAGACTCAGTCGCGCACACACATACACTCTAGCACATTCTGTCACATACACTCTCATGCGCACACTCCGCATGCACTCTCATGCACACGCGCGCACAGACACTTGCGTGTGCACACTCTCACGCATGTACACTCTTGCACACACACACTTGCACACAGGCACACACACTAGTACACACTCTCGCTCGCACACGTTCATACACACACATACTCCACCGCATACATACTCTCCCACACACACACTCGCGCACACAGACTCGCTCTTGGCGCACGCACACTCTCCCACACACACTCTCATGCACGAGCAACTCTCATGCACACACTCACACACACAGACTCTCTCGCACACACATACATTCTCTCTTGTACACGCACTATATCACGCGCACACACTCACGCTCACGCACACTCTGTTGTGCGTGCACACACTCGCATACACAAACTCTAGCGCACACAAATGCTCTCACACTGGCGCTCACACTCGCACGCACACACACTCACACACACACTTGCACACTCGCACGCACGCTTTCATGCACACTCTCTGACACACTCGCACACGCACACACGCGCACACACTCTCTGGCACGCACACACACTGTCGCACACAAACACTCGCGCGCACTCTCTCTCGCACATGCACACGCTCGCGCGCACACTCGCGCACACACTCTCTCGCACACACTCTCGCATGCACACACACTCGCCTGCACGCGCACACAAACTGACACACACTTGCGCACAAACACACACTCTATCACACTCTCGCGCACACAGACACTCTCACGCGCACACGCGCACGCACACACGCACGCTCTCTGGCGCATGCACTATCTCGCATGTGCACACTCGTGTGCGCGCACACATACCCTCTCGCGTGCACACACTCTAGCGCACACTCTTGCTCGCACACGCTCATACACACACTATCGCACACATATTCTCCCACACACAGACTCACACTCTCGCGCACACACTCTCTTGCACACACACCTACACTCTCTCTCGCACACTGTCACATACAAACACTCTCATGCACACTCGAATGCACACTCGCGCACACACTCCCACACACACTCACTCCCACGCACTCTCTCGCGCGCACACACGCACACACTCGCATGCACACACACTCATGCGCACACACTCACGTGCACACACTCCCACACACTCTCACGCTCACACACTCGTGCACGCACACTCGTGTGCACACAGGCACACACTCTCACGCACACACACTCGCTCGCACACGCTCACACACACCCTCTATCGTACACATACTCTCCCACACACTCTCGCGCACCCACAGACACAGACACACTGTCTCACGCACACAGACTCGCTCTCGCGCACGCACACTCTCTTGCACACTGGCACGCACACTCACGCGCACACACTCTCTCATACACACACACTCTTCGCACGCACTGTCGCGCACACACTCGCTCTCATGCACACTCGCACACTCTTGCATGCACGCACTCTCACGCACCCTCTCACCCACACACTCGCGTGCACAAACACTCACGCATAGGCTCGCTCTCACACGCACACTTGTGCACACACATTCACGCACTCTCGCTTGCACACACTCGTGCTTGCGTACACTCGCACTCTCGCACGCACGCACTTTCACGCATACACACTCTTCGCATGCACTCTCACGCACGCACACACACTCTCGTGTGCACAAAAACGCATGCGCTCTCACACACATTCTTCGCACGCACTCTCGGGCGCACACACACGCACACTCGCGCAATCACTCTCGCACACACACGCTCGCGCACGCACACACTCCCTCGCGCACACATACAAACTCTGACACATGCACACACACTTGCTCACAAGCACACACGCTGTCACACACTCATACACACACTCTATCGCACACATACTCTCGCACACACTCTCACGCACGCACACTCGCATGCACACACAAACTGACACACTCGCGCACAGGCACACACTCTAGCACACACTCATACACACACTCTTGCTCACGCTCATACACACACTATCGCGCACACACTTTAGCTCGCACACGCTCACACACGTGCACCCTCACTGTCGCGCACATGCACACTCACGCACAGTCATACACAAACACTCTCGTGCGCACACACTCTCGCGCGCACACAAACACACACACTTGCGCGCACACACACTCTCCCACACACACTCTCGCGCACATACTCTCGCTCTCGCGTCCACATTCTCTCTCTCGCACACTCTCTCGCATGCACACAATCTCTCTCATGCGCACATACTCTCTCTTGCACGCACACACATGCACACACTCTCTCACGCACATATACTCTATAGCACACACACTCAAACTCTTACACTCGCGCACACACACACATACACACTTCGCACGCACTGTCACGCGCACACACTCTCTCGCACACACTCCCACACTCTCGCGCGCACACTCTCGCACGCACACACACACACTCTCGCATGCGCACACTCTCGTGCACACACTCGTGCACACTCTCGCGCACACACGAACTCTGACACACTCATGCACAGGCACACACACTCTAGCACACACTCGCTCGCACACGCTCATACACACACTCTAGTTCGCCCACGCTCATACACACACTATCGCACACACACTCGTACACTCGCGCAGTCTCTCACACGCACACGCGCGCACACTCTCTCGCACGCACACATACTTGCTCTTGCGCGTACATTCTCACATGCACACTCTTGCATGCGCACACTCTCGTGCGCACACTCTCGCTTGCACACACTCTCGCACACACACAAACACTCCCGCACGCACACACTCTCACTCGCGCACACACACGTACACACAAACACGCACGTGCAGACTCACGCTCTCATACACACACGCACACGCTCGTGCACACACTCTCATGCACACTCGCACGCACTCTCGTGTGCGCACACGCGCGCACGCACACTCACACACTCTCGCGCACACAGACGCAGTCTCGCGCACACACTCTCTTGCACACGCACACTCGCACACACACGCACACACTCTCTCGCACGCAGACTCGCGCGCAGACACTTGCTCTCGCGTGCACACACTCCCTCGCACACACATTCTCCCACGCACACACGCACACACGCGCACAACCACGCGCGCTCACATTTGCTCGCACATACACTCTCCCACACACATTCTCTCGCACATGCACTCTCTTGCGCGCACACTCTATCACACACATACTCTCGCTCAGACTCGCGCACACAGACTCTCTCGCACACAGACTCGCTCTCGCGCACACTCGCTCTTGCACGCACACGTGTGCACACACTCGCGCACACACTCACGCACACACTCTCGCATGCACATTCTCGCGAGCGCACACTCACTCGCACCCACGCACACACTCAAGCGCACACTCTCGCTGGCACACTCACGTGCACCCACTTGCGCTCACACACACTTGCACGCACACACACGCGCACACGAACACACACGCACGCACACGCACTCACACACATGTACACATGGGCGTGCCCATTCACTCACGCTCTCTCACACACAGACACCCACACGCTCGTGCACACACTCGTGCACACAGACACTTGCTCTCATGCACACACTCTCACATGCACACACAGACTCACTCTCTCCCGCACACACACTTGCTCTCGCGTGCACACTCTCGCACGCACAGAAACACTCCTGCACTCTCGCACGCACACACACACTGTCTCGCGCACACACTCACGTGCACAGACTCTCTCACGCACACACACTTGCTCTTGCGCGCACACTCTTGCACGCATACTCTCACGCACACACTCGCGCACACACAAACACTCGCGCACACTCCCACATGCACACACTCGCGTGCACACACTCACGCTCACACACGTACACACAAACACTTGCGCTCACACACATACACACAAACATGCTCGTGCACAGATATTCACTTCCGCACTCGCGCGCACTCATGCTCTCTCACACACAGGCACACGCACGCACGCACACGCACGCATTTGCACACGCACACACTTGCACACTCTCTCGCGTGCGCACTCGCACACGCACACACACTCTCAAACACACTCGCACACTGTCTCTTGCACGTACACACTCGCGTGCGCACAGGCTCACTCACGCACACACACTTGCTCTCGTATGCACACTCCCTCGCGCGCGCACACTCACGAACGCGCACAGAAACTCTGACACACGCGCACACATGCACACACTCTAGCACACACTCGCTCGCACACGCTCATACACACACTCTATCGCACACATACTCGCACACAGACTCGCTCTCACACACACACACTTGCTCTCGCGCACGCACTCTCGTATGCACACTCACGCACACACATAATCTCTCGCACTCTCTCGCACACGCGCACACACTCGCACATGCTCATACACACTAGCTCGCACATGCTCACACACTGTCGCACACACACACTTGCGCAGACTCACTCGCGCTCGCACACTCGCACGCACACTCTCGCACAAACACTCGCGCGCGCACTCTCGCACGCACACACGAACTCTGACACACTCGTGCGCGCACACTCGCGCACAAGCAAACACTCTAGCACACACTCGCTCGCACACGCTCGCACACACACTCTATTGAACACATACTCTCCCACACAGACTCACTCTCACGCGCACACAGACTCGCTCTCGCGCTGCGCACACTCGCATGCACACTCGCACACATACGCTCTCGCACACACATGCACACACACTGACACACTCGTGCACACACACTTGCGCACAGGCACACACACTCTAGCACACACTCTAGCTCGCACACGCTCTCACATGCACACTCTCGCGTGCACACGCGCACACATACTCTCGCGCACACACGCACAGAGATGCGTGCACTCCATCTCGCGTGCACACATTCTCGCACGCACACACGAACTCTGACACACTCGTGCACACACACTCGCGCACAGGCACACACTCTAGCACACACTCGCTCGCACACGCTCATACACACTATCGCACACATACTCTCCCACACAGACTCACTCTCTCACGCACACAGACTCGCTCTCGCACCGCACACTCTCGCACACACACTGACACACTCGTGCACATGCGCACACACTCTAGCACACACACTCGCTCACACACACTAGCTCGCACGCACACTCGCGCACACAGACTCACACTCTCGCGCACACACACACTCTCTCGTATGCACACTCTCACTCTTGCACACTCGCACACTGTCTCACGCGCGCACACACACACATACACACAAAAATCTCTGGGGTGAATTTGCATTTGCAGATTTGTAATTGCAGAAAAGTATATTTTGTTCGAAAAGCGCACAATTTTTAAACAGTAAATACGGCAATTTACAAATTCCTAATTTGGAAACAAAACCAGGCTGACTCCAAATTGATACAAAGTTTGATTCTAAACAATGCCCTTTACCTAAAATGCATTGTCTGACTGGTGATGTTTTCCATTCATCTTGTTTTCAGCGGCAGCAGCGCGAGCCAGGGTGCCAACGGGAAGGTACGTTTGTTTTTTGCCCTGTACAAAAACTTACCTCGTGCAGCAGCATCCTTCTTGTTTTCAGAGGCGGGTGTGTGGAAAGAACGCAAGCCAGGAAGGAATTAATATAGTCGGGCATTGGCTAAACACAAAACACAACATGTGTGGTGTCTCCCACCCCTCCTCCTCTAACCAAAAAAATGACTGTGTGGAGGGTTGGTAAGATAAGGCTTTTTTAAAATTCTTCTGGAAATCTGGAGTAGAGGGAACGGAAGCTAGGGAAGTTGCATGCTCCTCTTGCAGGATGCGGGAGGTAAGGGTCACTGCTGGTGTCCCCTCTGACTTCACCTGCGAGAAGTGCACCCGACTCCAGCTCCTCAAAAACCGCTTTAGGGAACTGGAGCTGGATGAACTCCAGATCATTCGGGAGGCTGAGGGAGTGATACAGAGGAGTTATGAGGAGGTGGTCACACCCAACGTACAGGAAAAAGGTAGCTGGGTGACTGTCAGGAAGTGGAAAGCGGATAGGCAGACAGTGCGGGGATCCTCTGTGGCCATTTCCCTCAATAATAAGTACACTGTTTTGGATACTGTTGGCGGGGAGGGGGGAACCTACCAGGGGAAGGCCACAGCGGACAGGTCTCTGGCACTGAGCCTGGACCTGTGGCACAGAAGGGAAGGGGAGAGAATAGGAGAGCAATTGTATTGGGGGATTCAATAGTAACATGCACAGATAGGCAGTTCTGTGGACATGAACGAGATGAAAGGATGGTATGTTGCCTCCCAGGTGCCAGGGTCCGTGATGTCTCTAATCACGTCTTCAAAATAATTAAGGTGAAGGGTGAGCAACAAGCAGTCATGGTACACATCGGTACCAATGACATAGGTAGAAAAAGGACAGAGAATGTGAAAAACAAGTACAGGGAGTTAGGTTGGAAGCTGAAGTCCAGGACAAACGGGGTTGTTATCTCTGGATTACGACCAGTGCCACGTGATAACGAGGTAAGAAATAGGGAGAGAGTGCAGCTAAACACGCGGCTACAGTGCTGGTATAGGAGGGAGGGCTTCCATTATGTGGATGATTGGAGCACATTCTGGGGAAGGTGGGACCTGTACAGTAAGGACAGGTTGCACCTGAACCGGAAGGGCACAAATATCCTGGGAGGGAGCTTTGCTCGAGCTATACAGGATTGTTTAAACTAGATTGGCAGGGGGTGGGGAACTGGATTTGTAATTCAGAGGATGAGATAGTCAGCCTTCCAACAGACACAACAGGGAGTGAGGTTGTTAATAAAGAAATGCGGTCGATGGAGCGTAATTGTGGACACAGAGGTGGTTTGAGATGTGTATACTTCAATGCTAGAAGTATCAGAAATAAGGCGGATGAACTTAGAGCATGGGTCAGTACTTGGAAGTACGATGTTGTGGCCATTACAGAAACTTGGGTAACTCAGGGACAGGAATGGTTGTCAGAAGTTCCAGGATTTAGACGCTTTAAAAGAAATAGGGAAGGTGGAAAAAGAGGCAGGGGAGTGGCATTGCTAGTCAGGGCGAGTATAGCAGCTACTGAAAGGCAGTTCGAGAATGATACGTCTACCGAGTCAGTTTGGGCTGAGGTCCGGAACAAGAAAGGAACAGTCACGTTGTTGGGTTTTTTTTTAACAGACGCCCTGATAGTTGTAGGGAAGTGGAGGAGCAGATTGGGAGGCAGATACTGGAAAGGTGCAGAAGTCACAGGGTTGTAGACATGGGTGACTTCAACTTTCCAAATATTGATTGGAAACATTTTAGTTCTAATAGTTTAGATGGACCAGATTTTTGTCCAGGTCACTTTGGGTTTGGTGCTTGGCAATGAACCGGGCCAAGTGTTCGACCTGTCGGTAGGAGAGCATTTTGGCGGTAGTGATCATAACTCGTGTTACTTTTACAATAGTCATGGAAAAGGATAGGTACATACAGCAGGGTAAGGTTTATAATGGGGGAACGATAATTACAATTCTGTTAGGCAAGAACTGGGTAACATAAAATGGGAACAGATGCTGTCAGGGAAGAGCACTATTGAAATGTGGAGATTGTTTAAGGAATGCATACTGCATGTGCTCGATATGTTTGTCCCTAACGGGCAGGGAAGATGCAATCGAGTGAGGGAGCCTTGGTTCGCAAGAGAGGTCGATCAACTGGTTAAGAGGAAGAAGGATGCTTATGTAAGGTTTAGGAAACAAGGAACAGAAAAGGCTCGAGAGGGATAAAAGTTATCCAGGAAGGAGCTGAAGAAAGGGCTCAGGAGAGCCAAAAGGGGGCATGAGAAAACCTTGGCAGATAGGATCAAGGAAAACTCCAAGGCTTTTTACACGTACGTGAGGAATAAGAGAATGACCAGAGAAAGGGTAGGGCCGATCAAGGATTGTAAAGGGAATTTGTGCATGGAGCCTAAAGAGATAGGAGAGGTCCTTGATGAATACTTTTCTTCGGTATTCACAACTGAAAGGGACCTAGTGTAGAGGAGGACAGTGTGAAACAGGCTGATAGGCTAGAGGAGGTAGATGTTAGTAAGGAAAATGTACTAGGAATTTTGAGGAACTTGAAGATAGATAAGTCCCCCAGGCCTGATGGGATTTATCCAAGGATTCTATGGGAAGAGAGGGAAGAGATCACAGGGCCTTTGGTGATGATCTTTTCGTCCTCACTGTCCATGGGTATAGTGCTGGAAGATTGGAGAGAGGCAAACATCATTCCCTTGTTCAAATAAGGGAACAGGGATAACCCTGGAAATTACAGGCCAGTTAGTCTTATGTCAGTGGTGGACAAATTATTGGAAAGGGCTCTGGGAGATAGGATTTATGATCACTTGGAAAGGCACAGTTTGATTCGTGATAGTCAGCGTGGATTTGTAAGGTGTAGATCATGCCTCACAAACCTTACTAAATTCTTTGAAGAGGTAGCCAAACACGTGGATGAAGGTAGAGCAGTGGATGTGGTATACATGGATTTAAGTAAGGCGTTTGATAAGGCTCCCCACAGTAGGCTCATGCAGAAGGTAAGGAGGCCTGGGATGGGGGGAATGTGGCAGATTGGATTCAGAATTGGCTGACCCTTAGAAAACAAAGGGTGGTAGTGGACGGAAAATATTCAACATGGTGCTCAGTTAGGAGTGGTGTACCACAAGGATCTGTACTGGGTCCTCTTCTACTTGTGATTTTTGTAAATGATTTGGATGAAGGAGTGGAAGGGTGGATTTGCAAGTTCACGGACGATACGAAGGTGGGTCACATTGTGGACAGTGCGGAGGGCTGTTCTAGGTTAGAAAGGGACATTGATAGGATGCAGAGCTGGGCTGAGAAGTGGCAGATGGAGTATAACCCTGAAAAATGTGAGGGGATTCATTTTGGAGGGATAAGCTTGAAAGCAGAATACAGGGTTAACGGAAAGATTCTTGGCAGTGTGCAGGAGCAGAGGGATCTTGGGGTTCATGTTCACAGTTCCCTGAAAGCTGCCACCCAAATGGATACAGTTGTTAAGAAGACGGATTGTGTGTAAGCTTTCATTAGTAGAGGGATTGCGTTCAAGAGCCGTGAAGTTATGCTCCAGCTATACAAAAGCCTGGTTCATCCACATCTGGAGTATTGCGTCCAGTTCTGGTCGCCTCATTACAGGAAAGATGTAGAAGCATTGGAAAAGGTGCAGAAGAGATTTACCAGGAAGTTGCCTGGAATGGAGGGAAGGTCTTACGAGGAAAGGTTGAGAGAGCTAGGGCTTTGCTCTTTAGAACAACAAAGGATGAGAGGTGACTTGATAGAGGTGTACAAAATGATCAGAGGTATTGATAGAGTAGACATCCAGAAACTTTCTCCTCGGATGGAGGTAGTGATTACGAGGGGGCATAGTTCTAAAGTGAGTGGAGGTAGATATAGGTGAGACGTCAGAGGTAGGTTCTTTACTCAGAAAGTGGTAGGGGCGTGGAATGCATTGCTGGAGAGGGTAGTGGAGTCAGCTTCATTAAGGGCATTTAAGCAGCTATTAGATAGGCATATGGATGATAGTATAAGGTTGGGGTGGAGTTTAGACAGACCTTAGGATTAGGGTAAAAGTTCGGCACAACATCGTGGGCCGAAGGGCCTGTACCGTGCTGTACTGTTCTATGTTCTATGTCAGCTCTAGTATACTGATAAAACCTTTAGTTCGCTGATCTTTTGATCTGTTGCTTGCAAATTCTGTGTCTGATGCCACCTCTCTCACTGACACCTGAAGAAGGAGTAAGACTCCAAAAGGCTGTGTCTTCAAATAAACCTGTTGAATTGTAACCTGGTGTCATGTGATTTTGGATTTAAAATCAGGGGAGAAAGAATAACACTTGCATCCAAATTTTTCACAAGTCAACTCGTGTAACATATTGCAATTCCAGATAGTGAAGGAAATCTGAAGTGCAAGATAAAAATGAGCACCTCATTAAGTGTGGTGGGAAAATCGTGGATAGTCTCTGTGCACCGATATAATGACAAACAGTTGTGCAACAATACTTACTGTTCTGACATTGAAAAGCTAAAAGAAAGAAACAAAAATCAGCTTGTTAACCCGTTGACTGTCCCAATTGGTGAGCTCTGACTGACAGACATAAACAGGATCATCAGGAGCTCTACTCACTCTGACTGCTGGCTCTGAGGAAGCCAAACCAGTGTCAAGTACTATGCTTGTGTAAACAAACAGTGAGTTGGTCCAGGATACTGGCCTCTGCGGAGTTACTTCAGTGGGGGAAGAAAAAATTATATTCCTGACGACATTTGCTCGCAACAGTCGTCTTGGAGTTGGTGTAACTATTTCTGGCACGATGCCGTTATTTGGGAAGCTTGACTCGTTTAATCTTGCTAAAGACTGGGCCCAGTATGTGGAAAGAACATGTTATTTTTTTCCACGCAAATGACACTGGAGCAGATGAAAAGCAACAAGTAATTGTCCTGACAGCTTGTGGATCCACTGCTTTTTCCGTTATTAGAAGCCTAACATTTCCTGAGGCACCAGATACTAAAACCTTTCAAGAGTTGATGGATTTAGTTAAGGAATATGACAACCCGAAGCCTCCTCTAATTTTGAGATGCTATTGGTTATAGTGGGCCATTCAAGAATCAGGGAAATTCATGTTGGGATTTTTGACAAGGTTACGACAACTGGCAGAGGCATGTGACTTTGGTGTTCCCCTTAATGAGATGCTGAGAGACCATTTGGTATGTGGGATTAATAATGTAATCATGTAAAAGCACCTAATTGTGGAAGCCCAATGAATTTCTTTAGAAAAAGCAGCAACTGGAGCATATGCGTTATAGGGCATGCCTATTGAAGTAGATACCCTCACCAGGTCGACTGAGCTTGAGGGACACCATTTGAGTGAAGGCAATTGCACTGCCTCACTTAGGACATACCCTGAACAGAAGAACTCTAGGTCAACCTACAGCAAAATTCCAAAACAAAGCCAAGCCTCAGCCAAATGGGTAACATTTTCTTCAGGATCTGGGCTGGCAAGCCATTGTAGTTGCTGCCAATACGCCGACTCAAGACAGCAAAAGAGTCCCACTAAGCTGCAGTTGAGTACGAAAACGCATAGGCCAGAACCCAGGACAGTCAATAGCTTGGAAAATCCACCTACATCTGGATTGGAAGAGTTAAACTGTTTAGGAGTATCCAAATCAGAATCAATCAAAATAAACATCTGGTTAATTGGTCATCTGATGCTAATAGAGGTTGATACCAACATGGCTGCAGTGATTGCAGAACCAGTCTTTAACAAACACAAACACAAAGTTGCTGGAAAAGCTCAGCAGGTCTGGCAACATCTGTGGAAGAGAAAACAGAGTTAACATTTCAGGTCACTTCCAGTCTTTAACAAAATTCGCTCCGGACTCCAACCCTTTAGTTTGCATAAGACCACAATTAGACTAAAAACCTATGACCGGGAATCTTTACAGATTAAAGGTACAATTTTGGTTCCAGTTTCTTCTAAGAAACAGCTGGTTTGGTTACCACTAATTGTAGAAAAGTCTCAAGCCCAAGCCTGATGAGCAAAATTGTTTAAGAAAGATTCATTTTGATTGGTTCAACACTTTTTGATTAGAACATGGCTGCCTGAGTGAAGTCTTAATTAAATACCCAGGCTTTTCTCACAATGGTCTAGGGACTATCAAAGGAGCCAAAGCTACCTTGCAAGGCTCACCCAGTGCCACTTGCCTTACATGCAAAAGTAGAGGCAGAAATCAGAAGGCTGGAAAACAAAGTAATCATCAAACCAGTTCAGTTTGCAGAATGGGTAGCACGGTTGTACCGATTGTGAAGCCTACCAGGTAGGGTCGCCTTTGTGGGGATTTTAAACAAATAGTAAACTGCTTCTCGCAGCTGAATAAATACTCAATCCCTCCCATAGTGGACTTATACACAAAGCTGGACATGAGGCCTGCATACATGCAATTGTGGTTAGGTGGGGATCCCCAGAAGTATGCTACAACTAATACCCATAAGGGTTTGTACCAATGTACAAGACTGCCATTTGAGGTAACATCAGCCTGTACCAATTTTCAGCAGAGGATGGAGAACATTTTACGAGTTCTACCCAGGTCACCATTTATCTGGATGACATGTTAAATGCAGGGAAGACAAAAAAGAAAATTTCGAGAACTCGGACATAGATGTTTCTCCAAGGTGAGCGTATGCCTTAGAAGGGAAAAATACGTGTTCCAGGCACCTCAAGTGACCTACTTAGGCTACAGAGCCAACAAGACTGGGTTATACTTGTTGGAAGATAAAGCGAGGGCAATCAAAGGTGCCCTGGCTCCCATGTCTGTATGAGAGCTTAGGTCTTTCCTTGGATTGGTGACTTATTATGGAAAGTTCATCCATAACCTGGCCACTACCCTGGCACCCTTACATCTGCTATTTGAAAAGGGTCAGCCTTGGAAACGGTCTCATAGCAAAGACGTAGCCTTTAAGGAAGTGAAGATGTAGCTCTCATCATCTAAGGTGTTGGCGCACTACAATGTGATGCCTTCCCTTACGGTACTGGGGTACTATTAGCTCACAGATGGCCCAATGGAGGGAAATGCCCAATGGTGTATGCTCCCCAGACTTTGGCTGATGCAGAGTGCATATACACCCAGATAAAGAAGGAAGGATTGACAGCTATCTTCGATGTGACAAAGTTCCACAAATACCTTTTAGGACTTACATTTGTAATGGTAACAGACCATAAACCCCTACAGGGCGACTCAACGAGCCCAAGGCCATGCAGCCCATAGCTTCAGATCGAATTCAGCGGTGGACTGTCATTCTAAGTGCATACAATCACAAATTACTGTCCAGGAGGCCAAGTAACAAATGCAGATGACTTGAGTCACCTCCCGCTGGTTGAAACACCACCAGTGATACCAACACTGGAACAGTGTGTTCTGGTTTTAAACTTTCTGAACACCCATCGACAACATCAGACCGTGGATGCAAAAAGATCCGGTCCTGGTAAAACTAAAACAGCTGGTGGTTATGGGGACATAAAAGGGCCATCACAATCAGAATTCAAATCTTTCTGGACCAGGCAAAACCAGATCACCATACAGGATGGCATTTTACTATGGGGAACAAGAATGATTGTCCCAAGCAAAGGTCGCAACTAGATACTAGCTGAACTCCACCAGGGTTGCCCAATGCTGTGTGTACACTCCCGCACACTACTACTGAGGGGTTACAGTTGTCACAACAATTGCAGTGGTTCATTTGCTTTAGCTGCAGCTTCTCACTCTGTCAAACACCTGAATCTCCGTGATTTGTTTTCTCTTGGTGGGGGTGTGGATCTTTGCTTTAGTTGTTCTCTGCTATGGTCAAATTTATGCTCAAAAGGAAGGATTTAAAATTTGTCCAAGTTTTTCATATCCCCATCATCTCTTCCAGAAATCTCAAACTTGGAAGCCATATTGAACTAGAAGGAAAACAGAAATTGCTGGAAAAGCTCAGCAAGTCTGGCAGCACGTGTGGAGAGAAATCAGAGTTAATGTTTCAGGTCAATTAACCCTTCCTCAGTTCTGAACTGAGGAAGGGTCACTCGATCTGAAACATTAACTCTGATTTCTCTCCAAAGATGCTGCCAGACCTGCTCAGCTTTACCAGTAAATTCTGTTTTTGTTTCTGATTTACAGCATCTACAGTTCTTTCAAATTTTACTTTGAAGTAGAAGGCCCTGGCTTCCTCAATGGTGCAGATCTTGAGCTACCATGGACTCCAGCACCTCTACCACCTCCCCTGAACATTCCTCCCCTTCTATATCTAGATGGTTTACTTCAGGGAAGAAAAGCAGGTTTCAATTTTGTGTTATTCTCTTTTAAGGGTGGCTTTTATAATGATCTATTAGCAATCTTTCAGATCTGAAAGACTTTTGAAACGGTTTACTCTCTGGCCAACCTTCTTTCTTCAGACGCTTGCCTTTTTTTGAAATTCGTTCATGGAATAGTGTTGCTAGCTAGGCCATCATTTATGACCTACCCCTATTTGATCAGAGGGTAATTAAGAGTCACCTGCATCGCTGTGGGTTTGTAGTCACAGGTAGGCCAGACCAGGTAAGGATGGCAGTTTCCCTCCTCAAAGGACATTGTTGTGATAATGCTCTCATCTAAATACGAATGGAAGAGAAGCAACTATTTCAAACTCTGATAACCTCTCATGCAGTTGATTGTAAACTCTCATTACTTCTGTCCTGGCCAAGTTCCACTGGCTATCCATCATTCAGCACTGGACCTTGGCATTAGTTATACATTCCTCTACAAACTCAATCTTCCTGTTCTGTGTGCACTCCTCCTATTGTGTAGCCTGGCACTTCTGACTGTGAATCATGATTATCTTTTGTCTTTTAGCTCTGTCACAGGTAACCATTCTTAGTTTTGATGCAGCCCTACCCTCTTCAATTCTCCTCACAAACGATGCTGCCTTCCTATTATCTACCCTGTTTCTAAGAGACATTTTATAAAACCTATTATTTTGATTGTGCTATTGTTGAAAGGAAGATGACCAACGAAAAATAATTATATATGCATCCCACTTAAGCAACTATATAAAGTACGCATTTTGAAAAGGAAAGATAAAAATTTAAAATAAAGAGAAACTTTAGGGTGGCACTGCTGCCTCACAAGCTTAGAGCTAGAACAAGCAGAGTTGTTATCTCTGGTTTGTTACCCGTGCCATGTGCTAGCGAGGCGAGGAATAGGGAGAGAGAGCAGTTGAACTTGTGGCTACAGGGATGGTGCAGGAGGGAGGGATTCAGATACCTGGATAATTGGGGCTCATTGTAGGGTAGGTGGGACCTCTACAAACAGGATGGTCTACACCTGAACCAGAGGGGTACCAATATCCTGGGGGGGAAAATTTGCTAATGCTCTTCAGGAGGGTTTAAACTAATTCAGCAGGGGGATGGGAACCTGAATTGTAGCTCCAGTGTACAGGAGGTTGAGAGTACTGAGATCATGAATAAGGTTTCAAGGTCGCAGGAAGGTGGTTTGAAGTGTGTCTACTTCAACGCCAGGAGCATCCAGAATAAGGTGGGTGAACTTGCAGCATGGATTGGTACCTGGGACTTCGATGTTGTGGCCATTTCGGAGACATGGATAGAGCAGAGACAGGAATGGTTGTTGCAGGTTCCGGGGTTGAGATGTTTCAGTAAGATCAGGGAAGGTGGGAAAAGAGGGGGAGGTGTGGCATTGTTAGTCAAGGACAATATTACAGTGGCAGAACGGACATTTGATGAGGACTCGTCTACTGAGGTAGTATGGGCTGAGGTTAGAAACAGGAAAGGAGAGGTCACCCTGTTGGGAGTTTTCTATAGGCCTCCGAAAAGTTCCAAAGACGTAGAGGAAAGGATTGCAAAGATGATTCTGGATAGGAGCGAAAGTAACAGGGTAGTTGTTATGGGGGGCTTTAACTTTCCAAATATTGACTGGAAACACTATAGTTTGAGTACTTTAGATGGGTCAGTTTTTGTCCAATGTGTGCAGGAGGCTTTCTTGACACAGTATGTAGATAGGCCAACAAGAGGCGAGACAACATTGGATTTGGTACTGGGTAATGAACCAGGGCAGGTGTTAGATTTGGAGGTAGGTGAGCACTTTGGTGATAGTGACCACAATTCGGTCACAATTACTTTAGCGATGGAAAGGGATAGGTATATACCTCAGGGCAAGAGTTATAGCTGGGGGAAAGGCAATTATGAGGCTATTAGGCAAGATTTAGGATGCATAGGATAGGAAAGGAAACTGCAGTGGCTGGGCACAATTGAAATGTGGAGCTTGTTCAAGGAACAGCTACTGCGTGTCCTTGATAAGTTTGTACCTGTCAAGCAGGGAGGAAGTGGTCGAGCGAGGGAACCTTGGTTTACTAAAGAAGTTGAATCTCTTGTCAAGAGGAAGAAGGAGACTTATGTAATGATGAGGCGTGAAGGCTCAGTTAGGGTGCTTGAGAGTTACAAGTTAGCCAGGAAGGACCTAAAGAGAGAGCTAAGGAGAGCCAGGAGGGGACATGAGAAGTCTTTGGCAGGTAGGATCAAGGAAAACACTAAAGCTTTCTACAGGTATGTCAGGAATAAAAGAATGACTAGATTAAGATTAGGGCCAGTCAAGGACAGTAGTGGGAAGTTGTGCGTGGAGTCCAAAGAGATAGGAGAGGCGTTAAATAAATATTTTTCGTCAGTATTCACACATGAAAAAGACAATGTTGTCGAGGAGAGTACTGAGTTACAGGCTATTAGACTAGACGGGATTGAGGTTCATAAGGAGGAGGTGTTAGCAATTCTGGAAAGTGTGAGAATAGATAAGTCCCCTGGGCCAGATGGGATTTATCCTAGGATTCTCTGGGAAGCTAGGGAGGAGATTGCAGAGCCTTCGGCTTTGATCTTTATGTCGTCATTGTCTGCAGGAATAGTGCCAGAAGACTTGAGGATAGCAAATGTTGTCCCCTTGTTCAAGAAGGGGAGTAGAGACAACCCTGGTAATTGTAGACCAGTGAGCCTTACTTCGGTTGTGGGTAAAGTGTTGGAAAGGATTATAAGAGATAGGATTTATAATCATCTAGAAAGGAATAATTTTATTAGGGATAGGCAACGCGGTTTTATGAAGAGTAGGTCGTGCCTCACAAACCTTATTGAGTTCTTTGAGAAGGTGACTAAACAGGTGGATGAGGGTAAAGTGGTTGATGTGGTGTATATGGATTTCAGTAAAGCATTTGGTAAGGTTCCCCATGGTAGGCTATTGCAGAAAATACGGAGGCACAGGATTGAAGGTGATTTAGCGGTTTGGATCAGAAATTGGCTAGCTGTAAGAAGACAGAGGGTGGTGGTTGATGGGAAATGTTCATCCTGGAGTTCAGTTACTAGTGGTGTACCATAAGGATCTGATTTGGGGCCACTGCTGTTTGTCATTTTTATAAATGGCCTGGATGAGGGCGTAGAAGGATGGGTTAGTAAATTTGCGGATGACACTAAAGTCGGTGGAGTTCTAGATAGTGCGGAAGGATGTTGCAGGTTACAGAGGGACATAGATAAGCTGCAGAGCTGGGCTGAGAGGTGGCAAATGGAGTTTAATGCAGAAAAGTGTGAGGTGATTCACTTTGGAAGGAGTAACAGGAATACAGAGTACTAGGCTAATGGTAAGACTCTTGGTAGTGTGGATGAGCAGAGAGATCTCGGTGTCCATGTGCACAGACCCCTGAAAGTTGCCACCCAGGTTGATAGGGTTGTTAAGAAGGCGTAAGGTGTGTTAGGTTTTATTGGTAGAGGGATTGAGTTTCGGAGCCGTGAGGTCATGTTGCAGCTGTACAAAACTCTGGTGCGGCCGCACTTGGAGTATTGCGTACAGTTCCGGTCGCCGCATTATAGGAAGGATGTGGAAGCATTGGAAAGGGTGCAGAGGGGATTTACCAGGATGTTGCCTGGTATGGAGGGAAGGTCTTATGAGGAAAGGCTGAGGGACTTGAGGCTGTTTTCGTTAGAGGGAAGAAGGTTAAGAGGTGACTTAATAGAGACATACAAGACGATCAGAGGATTAGATAGGATGGACAGTGAGAGCCTTTTTCCTTGGATGGTGATGGCTAGCACGAGGGGACATAGCTTTAAATTGAGAGGTGATAGATACAGGACAGATGTCAGAGGTAGGTTCTTTACTCAGAGAGTAGTAAGGGCGTGGAATGCCCTGCCTGCAACAGTAGTAGACTCGCCAACTTTAAGGGCATTTAAATGATCATTGGATAAACATGGATGATAACGGAATAGCGTAGGTTAGATGGGCTTCAGATCGGTTTCACATTCGGCGCAACGTCAAGGGCCGAAGGGCCTGTACTGCGCTGTAATGCTCTCTGTTCTATGTTCTATGTACAACACCAGAGACCCAAGTTTGATTCCACCCTCAGGTGACTGTGTGGAGTTTGCATGTTCTCCCCATGTCTGTGTGGGCTTCCTCTGGGTGTTCTGCTTTCCTCCCACAGTCAAAAGATATGCAGATTAGGTGGACTGGTCATGCCAAATTGTCCATAGTGACCACGGATATGCAGGTTAGATGGATTAGCCATGGGAGATGCAGGGTTACACGGGTAGTGGAGTGGGTCTGAGTGGGATGCTCTTTTTGGGGGCGATGTGGACTCAATGAGCCGAATGGCCTCCTTCCACACTGTCGGGATTCTGTGATTTTCATGTCTTACACTGTCACTGTATTAGCAGATTTACAAATTCTTAGTACGTTTTATTACATTAACTTTCTTCTTGCACCTATTTATGAAGCATAACTTATGCTTCAAGAAATGAAATAAAAATTGTGTGAATCATACATGAAGTTACACAAACACATTTTGATTCAGCAATAAACAGGAAATAAATAGTGCCTTTAAAAATATAACATTGAACAAAAGAAACATATTTTCCTTCCAAGGTTTACGTAAAGTATCAAACATCAAACCGCCATTTGGTGAAGGGGAAGCCCAGAAATAAATCACTACCCAAAGCAGATTTAATCACAAACTCAAAGATTGTAAGTGTGCACTCCTTATCCTACCCTAATGTAAACAAATGGCTCTCAATACTCATTTTGAGAAACCCATGAACAGAAAACCTTGGAAGAGGACCTTGGAAGAGGACTCTTTTATGTTATTATAACAAAATAAAGTCTTCAAAGGAAGCTTATAAAATTAAAATAGTAATTCCAAAGTGATGCAGTTAAGCTCTCATAGTGCCCACCAGTCATGGAAGGCCTCAAGCACAACAGTGGGAACCACATGGTACCTTCCCAAGGTCACTTGGGTACAGACATAGCCACAGAAGGGACACATTCAGACAGGCTGAACAATCCACTCAACTACCCTTTGCCTGAATTAATTACTGACCACCTTGGTGAACTGCCTCTTCATTTCTTAGCAAACGAATTCAACAATTAAAACATTAACATTAAAGAACTAGCCCTTAATAAGGCACTTTAACAAAAATTAAATAATCAAAGGAGACTTACAAACCTAAAGTAAATATAATTGCTGGGTCTGATGATGCATTCCAGCGGAAGGCCTCAAGTATATCACTGGACACCGTGGGTTGTCTCTCTATGGAGTGCGGGCATGACCAGGAAAGAGAAGCAAGCGGTCAGGTCTAACACTCATCTCCACAGTTCATATTCTGGATTTTTTAATGACAAACTACGCCAGGCCAAAGAGTCGACCCTCAAAAAGGTCCCTCAACCTGTCTTCCACACTACAGACTCAGTGGCCATAGATTAGGGGTATGGGCTGAAATGGAAACAAAACATGAGGAACAGTGTATTCAAATAAAAACAGGGGCTGTAAAATAACACACCCTGTGTATATATAGAACATGGCCATCAATTTACACAATTAACAGAAAAGTCTCAAATTGGTACTATACATATAGCCTGCAGTTACCAAAATTCTTATCTAATTTTGACTTAATATAGTTTTGTTGCTGTGCGGTGTTCTGAGAAATGCAACTATTAGAATATTTTCTCACTTATGAAAAGATAAATTAATAAATACTAACTCTGAGCACTTGCAGTACTAGGCTGAGAAAGGGAAATGGAGCTTGAAAGACGAATTAGTTCAATCTTCCTTTACATATTTCAGAGCCCTCTAAAATAAAGTGCAGTAAAGGAAATTTCTACTTTGGTATCCCAAGCCAGCCTTTAAAGGAAATGTGGTGGTGACTTGGCAAAAATATGGATGAATGGATAATTGGAGTTTTCAAAATACAGATGACATAGACGCAGATGAGACGATGACTAATAACTTTTGGAAGACTGCCAAGTTTAGGCTAGCTAACATTGCAATTTATTGAGTAATTATACAGGAAAGTAAAGATTTCCTCTCATGCTATTACACCCTGTCTGATGCTGCCTATTAAAACCGAACAAAAATGCTTTATCTGCAATGATGGTGTCACGATTGTCACTGTCTCTGCCTCGTTCTATCACTTAATTTTGAAGTATATGTACGGAAGTACTCTCTTTCAAAGGTACTTTCTTTCAAAATAGCAATACATTATTTGCTGTATTTGAAAATGCAGCTGCGTATGAGAATTTCTTTACACATCTTAATTGTTTCCATTCTGCCCTACAATTCACGTTTGAAATGGAAGTCCAATAAGCTCCCTTTCCCCAATGTCCTAATTGAGAAATTGACCAGGAATTCTTTATTATTTGTTACTGCAGACCTGCCTTCACTAGTCAGTATATGAGTTGGGATTCCTACAATTCCACATGCTATTAAATTGGCGTTATCAGAAACTTTATAGACAGGGTCTGAGCAATTTGTTAACCACGCAAACTTCATATTGGAATAGAGAGCATCAAAGCCATCCTGCATGATAACAACTAACCTGATTAGATCATTTCATAGAATCCCTACAGTGTGGAAACAGGCCCTTCGGCCGAACAAGTCCGGACCAACCCTCAGAGCATACCACCCGGACCCATACCCCTACAACCCACCTAATCTACACATCCCTGAACACTACAGGCAATTTAGCAAGGCCAATCCACCTAGCCTGCACATCTTTGGACTGTGGGAGGAAACCAGAGCACTCAGAGGAAACCCACGCAGACACCGGGAGAATGTGCAAATTCATACTATCCCAAAGCTGGAATTGAACCCAGGTCCCTGGTGATGTGAGGCAGCAGTGCTAACCACTGAACTACCATGCTGCCCCAACTCATGAAAAGCCCTAAGGCCTTTGGTCTGAGTCCTGAAAAATACTAAGACTACCACAGATTACTCTGGAAGGCTAAGGTATCTCAAAAGTTTGAGCAACAGGTAAAAATAACTGTAATGCATTGCTGTTTTGCAGAAGCAATACAAATGGTGTTCACACTAACGGAATGCTGCCAACCAAAAATGGTGCTCTGCCTGTTGCACAAATAACTAATACGGTGCATTGATTTCAATGCCAATGTGACGTCAGGTATGTAGTTGATACATCCTAAAGACTGGTGGATCATGTTAAAATAACATGCCCCTTTGGCAGCTTGCAACAAACAAGGCACTGACCATACCCAAGGGGCATGAGTTTGCAAAACTCTCAACACTGTCTAACATTGGACCTGATTCAGCAATTGGACAACATTTTTTGGATAATCCTGAATGTCTAAGGAGTTATGCTGTCGGCCAATTTAATATCATCAGTTGGGCTTGCAGTGTGATGCATTGTATGCACTGGAAGCTACCAATATTAATACGTAGGGCCTTGCTTTTTGCAAACAGAAAGAACATGTACATGCACTGAGTCCATTTTAATTCAACAAAATAGGTTATATCTATTCACTGGTCCATATTGCACTGCAATGCCCATACCAATCAGCATCAACCTGCCTGGTTTAAAATTTAACAAGGACTGGCTATTAACGATCAATCAACATTAAATTGGTGCACTCTCCATTGCGACACTTTGATCAATCAGAATCCACAAGCCAACCAATCAGCACTTGCTTTTTATCCAGCTTAACTTCGGTTTTCTCCTCAAATTGGTATTCTTCTGAAATATCCTAATGAGTGCAAGGCAAAAAGCTTTGACAAAATATGTCTTTTTTCAGTAATACTCAAGTTCTGTATAATCAAAGAACTAGCTGATGATTATGGCTTCTAAAGGGCAATCATTTCAAACTTTGCTGCTGCAAGAGTTCCTCAGTAGTATCTTTCACCTAACCATTTTTAAGGATGACCTTAAAAATGTGAGCAACTCACTGCCTGTCCACCATCAACATGGCACAGGTAAGGACTGTGATGGAATTCTCTGCCCTTGCTTGGATGAGCACAGCTCCAACAACATTCAAGAACCTACTATCCAAGTCAAAACTGCTGGCTTGATCAGCACCTCATTCAGCACCTTAAGGATTCACTAGCTAGGCTGCTGGTGCAAAGAATTAGCAGTATGGCGCCTGTGTAAATTGCACTGCAGCAACTTGCCAAAGCTCCTGACGTAACACCTTCCAATCTGCAACTTACACCATCTAAAACAAATATAATCAATGGAGGGGAAATTGCAGGTGTACAAGGCACACACCATCCTGACTGAAATATATCGCCACTGCTTCACTGTCACTGGTCAAAATCTTGGAAGTTTTTCCCCTATGGTCGATGTAAACAGAACACATTCACAACAGTTATTCAAGAAGGTGGCTCACCACCACATTCTCAAGGGAAACTAAGCATGAATAACAAATGTTAGCCTTGCCAGTATCAATCACTTCCAATGTCAGAATGAAAAACAATGTGTTAATATCAGATGCATATTCCTACCAGATACTGTAAAGGTTACGAACCCAGAGAACGGTATGGCAATAGTACTGAAGATATAGAGTCACAGAGACCCTGCAGTGTGGAAACAGGCCATTTGGCCCAACAAGTCCACACTGCCCCTCTGAAGTGCATCCCACCCAGACCCATTTCCCTATTCCTGCATTTTCCATGTCTAACCCACATAACCTAAACATTCCTGGACACTAGGGGTGGCATGGTGGCTCAGTGGTTAGCACTGCAGCCTCCCAGCTCCAGGGTCCCGGGTTTGATTCCAGCCCCAGGTGACTGTCTGTGTGGAGTGTGCACATTCTCCCCGTGTCTGCGTGGGTTTCCTCTGGGTGTTCCAGTTTCCTCCCACAGTCCAAAGATGTGCAGGCTAGGTGGATTGGCCATGCTAAATTGCCCATTGTGTTCAGGGGTGCATGGATTATAGGGGAATGGGTCTGGGTGGGATGTTCCAAGGGTTGGTGTGGACTCGTTGGGCTAAAGAGCCTGTTTCCACACTGTAGGGATTCTAATTCTAATTCGACAATGGGGCAATTTAGCATAGCCAATCCACCTAACCTGCACATCTTTGGAAGGTGAAAGGAAACAGACACAGGGAGAACATGAAAACGTCACACAGACAGTCACCCAAGGAATTGAACCCAGGTCCCTGGCACTGTGAGACAGCAGTGCCGCCCATTACATGCTCCAAAACTAGCTGTCTTCCTAACCAGGCTTTTCCAATGGAGCTGCAACACTGGTATTTACCTGGAAATATTTAAAATTGCCCAGGTATTTCCAGTCCACAAAAATGAAGACAAATCCAAAGCATTCAGGACATCAAGGCAGCTTTTGAATGATCAATGAAATCCTAGAAACACAAGGTCAGTGGGAATTAGAGGAAAACTCCCCACTGATCGGAGTCATAGCAAGCACAAAGGATGATGAATGTAGTTGCTGAAGGTCAATGTTTGGGGCAGCACTACAGCCTCACAATACCAGGGACTCAGGTTCGATTCCAGCCTCGTGCAACTGTCTGTGTGGAGTCTGTTAATGGCTCATCTGATTGTGACCTCATCTCTACTTTGCTGCCTGAGGAATAAGAAAACATTCATCCTCATTTCCAACTTAAATAGCAGACCAATTGTTTTTTTAAAACTGCACTCTTAGTCCTAACCTCTCCAAAAAGGGGAAACTTCCTTTTATTATCCAGCCTGTCACTTCATCTCAGGATCGTACAGATATCAATCAGATTACTAAACTCCCATGTTAAAAGTTACAAAATGGTAATAAAAGCATAAAACACATCAGGTGTAACAACAATTCAAGTTATGTAATGTGTTGGCACAAATGCAGCACAACCTTTAAAAGAATGCCTGATCATGACAACAGGGTGGCACAGTGGCTAGCACTGCTGCCTCACAGTGCCAGAATCCCAGGTTCAATTCCACCATCGGGCAACTGTCTGTGTAGAGTTTGCACATTCTCCCTGTGCTTGCATGGGTTTCTGCTGGGAGCTCCGGTTTCCTCCTACGTTCCAAAGACATGCAAATTAGGTGGATCGACCATGCTAAATTGCAGTAGTGTCCAAGGATGTGCAGGCTAGGTGGGTTAGCCATGGGAAATTGCAGTAGTGTCCAGGGATGTGCAGGCTAGGTGGGTTAGCCATGGAAAATACAGGGATAGGGTAGGGGGAGGGCCTGTAGGAGGATGCTGTTCGGTGGGGCGATGTGTACTCAATAGGTCAAGTGGCCTGCTTCCACACCAGAGGAATTCTATGATTCTATGAATAATTTCAGTCTAACCACATCACTGCAGGAGTTCCAACTTAGTGCCCAGACCAAACTATCTTCAACTGCACCATCAATGACCTTCTCTCCATCATTGATAATCATCATTCATGATTCCTCTGATACTGACGTATTCCACACCAATATACAGCAACAATTGGACAACATCCGAGGAATGAGGACACAAGTGTCAGGCAAAATCCATCTCAAACAAAACAGAATTGGACCAATTCTCAACTACCATCGTTAAATCACCCACTATCAGCACCTGGTTCGGTTTCTAGCCAGTCATATAAATACAGTTCTTACAATAGCCAGTCAGAGGTTTGAAATTATGTAGCAAGTAACTCAGTTCCTCTCCACAATGAATATCCAGCATCAACAAGGCATAAATATTGAGGATGATGGAATAGTGTCCATTTAATTAGATGGATGCAGCTTCAACAACACTGAATAAGTTCAACATCATCTGGAAAAAGCAGCTCACTTAACTGGCACTCTATCACCGTCTTCAACATTTACTCCCTTCGCACACAGGCAGCATTATGTAACATCTACAAGATGCAGCAACTCACCAGGGCTCCTTTGACAGTATTTTTCAAACCCAGAAATTCCATAGCCTAGCAGGACAAAAACGGATGCATGGGAACACAGCCACCTTAAAGTATCTTTCCAAGGTGCATGCCATCCTAATTTGGAATTATATTTTCACTCTTTCACTGTTGCCGGACCAAAATCCTGGAACACTGTTCCTAACAGTGCTATGAGTATATCTATATCCCAACGACTGCAGCAATTCAAGAAGGCAGCTCATCACTTTCTTCCAAAGGGCAATTAGGGATAAGCGAGAAATGATAGATTAGCGAGCAAAACAAATATCCCATGAACGACTTTTTTAAAATGTTAATTAAAAGTCAATCTTGGTGATAGCCACCCAGGCTGGTATCACTACTGTTGCAAAAATTAACTAGCTCACTAAAGCCCAGGGTAAATGGAACCTTACGTCATTATCCTACATGTGACTCAAGATCCACACATTTGGATGATCTTAACTGTCTTCTGCCATGTACCAGCCAGCCAATCACCCAATTCCAGGACAATTAAGGACAGAGAACAAATGCCGACATCGCCAGCGATGCAAATGTCCCATGAAAGGGATTAAGAAAACAAAACCTGTACCAATCTCCTTCATTCCGAATATTCACAGCAGAAAAGAACCTTTCATCCTTTGAATTTTGGTTGTACTTTAATCTTTTGAGGTAAAATTATCCATTTTTAAAACATATTGATTCTCAGGATATGCCATTGCTTTGTCTGAATCTGCTGAATAGGAGGAAGGGGAGTAGTCCATCCTGTTTTACTCTTGATATATTTCATTGCAGCAGTTTGATTCACGGTATCCGAACTCGATTCTTCAAATTATTAGTTCTGAGCTCTAGATATTTAAAAAACAAATCATGGAACACGAAGATTATTGGTCTGTATTTATTGCCCATGCCTAGCTGACCTCGACAGGGTGGCAGTGAACCGCTGTGCTCTGTGTGGTGAAAACACTCACACAGCAATGTATAGGTTATTCCAGGATTGATGCAACAACCATGAAAGAACAAAAATACATTTCCAAATCAGAATGGTGTACATAGTCGAGATGGAAAAATTCCCATGTGCTTTCTGTTCTTGTCTTTCTGGTGGTAGAGTTACAGGTTTGAGAAGGACTATCATAAAGTCTTGGGAAGTTGCTACAATGCCTTCTTGTAGATGCTGTTAGTGGTACAGAATGGTTAAGCTGTTAGTTGGTGCGTCAATGAAGTGGCCTAGCGTGCCCTGCATCTTGAATGTCCTTGAAGCTGCATTTTTCCGGGAAAGTGGAAATTACTAATGCAGTAACGGCTCCACTGCGTGCCCATATTTTACCCAATTCTACACAGCATTTTAATAGCTTGTTCCTGAAATATTTTGTTACAATCAGCTTTTGCATTCCCATAATTGAGAACTATTAAGTCAAGAAAGGTCATCATTCATCGCAAACTCATTCTTACCAATATAGAGTACTTTCAATTTAACTCAGTCGTTATCGACTGCATTTTGTTTTCGACTTAAATACAATACAACACCAAATTACGAAATAAAACATGATACATAATATATAAAGACTTTGCAAAAGCAGACTACTGATTTTGGCCAATTGCTTCATCGGTGCAAATTCGACATAAGCAAGTGATATTTTAAAATATTTTATATTCATTATAATAATTCCTAGTTTTTAAATCGAGATCACTACTTACCTAGCTCATTAATTAAACTTCTTGCTTTGGAAACAAATGGACCAACTTCACTTGGCTGCATTTTAGCTCGCTCCTTCAAATCAGCACCTGAAAAAAAGGAAACTCACCAATGCAATCTTACACTCGTAATTGAATAGCAGTTCCCAAAATGACTGTTCCGGCCTTTTCTGTTCCAAAGAAATCCAATCCTTTAGCCAATTCAATCTCCAATTACAGTTAAAATTCTCCAGTCATAAAGTGATCAGAACTGTACGCAGTACTCTGTTGCAGTGTAACCAGTGTTTTATGCAGACCACACTTCCAAAATAATTCATTGGTTTTCAGCCCTTTGCAGATTTCAGAGGTTGTGGAAAGGTCTGAAAACCAATTAAGTATATTAGAAGCATGGTCTGCATAAAATACTGGATAGGCCACAGCAAAGTCCTACATTCAGTTCTGGCCACCTTATGATAGGAAGTTTTTTCCTTTTACGAACATAACCTCCCTCCTCTTGTATTCTATGTCTCCTGTAACAAAGGAACATATTCTACATGCCTTTGTAAGTACCATTCCTACCATCCTGCTGCCTTCAGGAATTTGTGAGCTAAGTTTCCTCTGTTTGTCTTCATTTCTCAATATCCTTCACTACACTGAGGAACTCTTACTGACATCCCTGGAATGACATGACTGACCTCTAACTACCACAACCGTCATCCTTTCTGCTAGACATTACTCTTCTGGTGAATCCTCACTGCAACTCCCCACTACAAACCACACACCCCACCCCCATCCCTAGAATCCCATGAACTCCAATTTTGCTAGGGCTCCATGGTACCCAATTTGGTCAAATGTTGCCTTGATGTCAAGGACATCTACATGGCTCTGGCAAAACCCAAATTGAATGTCAGTGAACAGGTTACTGCTAAGCAAGTGCTGCTTGATAGGACTTTGAATGACCTCTTCAATCACTATTCTCAAATTTGGGGGCACATAACCTTTGTAATATACAGCCTTTTCTTGATATCATTTAGAGTGAATCAAATTGGCTGAAGACTTGCATCTGTGAGGCTGGAAATTCCAAGAGCACGTCAACATGGATCATCTACTTGGCACTTCTAGCTGACGTTGGACAAGAATATCTTTAGCACTGATGTGCTGGTCTCCATCACTATTGAGGACAGGACTATTTGTACAACCTTCTCCCCCTCTTAGTTGTCTAATGGCCCACAACCATTCAGACTAACGTGTCAAGAATACAGAGCTTAGATCTGATCCACTGGTTGTCAGATCACTTAGCTTTATCAGATGCTGCTTCTGATGTTTAGGACACAGGTAAGTCTTGTGTTGTCGCTTTACCAAAATATCAAATATTTAGGTATGCCTGGTGTTGGTCCTGGATGCCCTCTTCAACTCTTCATTGAAATATGAGTGATCTCCCATCTTGGTTTTAATGATAGAGTAGAAGATATATCAGGCAATGAGGTTACAGATTGAGATCAAATCCAATTCTGCTACAATGGTCCACAGTACCTCATGCTCAGTCTTGAGTTGCTAGATCTGTTCAAAGTCTGTCCCATTTGGCATGGCACATGTACTGTGCAATCCAAAGGAGCTTAATTTCAACAGATAAGACTTCTCTCCAAAATGGCAATGCAGCCAACACTCCTAACAATACCATCATGGACAGATGCATCTGCAACAGGTGGACTGGTAAGGGCAAAGTCAAGTACATTTTTCCTTCTTTTTGGTTCCTTCACCAACTGCTGCAGACTCAGTCTATCAGCAATGTTCTTCAAGACTCAGCCAGTTTGGTTAATTGTGCTACTCTTGAAAACAGAAGTTGATGTGCCCCATCCAGACAACATTCTGTGCCTTTGCCATCCAGTGCTTCCTCCAAATGATGTTCAACATGGAGGGTAATCAACAGGTAGTTTCTTTACCTATGATTGAGCTGATGTAATGAAATTTCACGGGATCTGGAGTCAATGTTAAAATCACCCAGGGCAACTCCCTCCCAACTGTAAATCATTTCACTGTCACCTCTGCTGACGAGGCAGGGCAATGGTGGTGGCCAAAACATTGTCTATAAGCTGTCATTCATGACACTGTTGCTTGATTAGTCTGTAGGAAAGCTCTCCCAATTTTGGCATAAGATTCTGAATATTAGTAAGGAGAATTTTGCAGCATAAACAGGGCTGGACTTGTCATTGACCTAGGTACTGGAAATGGCAATGTCAGTTGGTCAATCTATCCTTTCTTATTCAAGTCTTTAGACTTTATAGCAGTTTTTGATGCAGCCGAGTGGCTTGGTAGGCCATTTCAGAAGCAATTAAGAGTCAACAACATTTCTATGGGTTGCACTTATATGTAGGTCAGACTAGGTAAGGGCAGGAGATATTTTCCTCCCCCTAACGGACATCAAGAAACCACATAAATGATTCCTCTGATGCTGTTTGGCCTGTTGTGTTCATACAGCTCTACACCTTGTTATCTCATGAATTTTTATGACAGTCAACAGTAGTTACAATCTAGCATTGTGGGATTCAAATTCCTAGAGTATTTGAAAAGTGCTGTGGATTACGAGTCCAGTGACATTACCACAATGCCACCACTTTACAGTAAATTACACTCAATCTAACAATGTCATAGTCTTTAGGTGAGAATCTCTCAGTCTTGCATGAGGTCCTGTTGGGGTCAGAAGCAACATATCTGGCTCAGATATTTTTAAGTAATTATGCCTAACTAGTCAAATGTAACCTGTACCTATCATTATCACGTCATAATAAACTACTTCTTGTTATGCAAGACAAGTTGCGCTTCTTACTCAGCCTCACCTACGGTCTATCCCCTATCACTGATAATTATACAGACTCTAAACTTAGTATCAAAAGAAAGATTAGTGGCAACACAATATCTCAACTACCCAGAGATCAATACAACATATAGTACATTACCAGCTGTGTGATTACCATTTCTCATTCCTGTGTTTGATGCATATAGCCTGATATAGCAATCCTCCTGAATGTTGAAATTATGTTTTTTCTCAATATTGTAACTTCCTCCCCACTTTTACTTTTCCTATTCTCACCTAACCTTATCTGAAAATCCTGTAAGAAAACTTAAAGAGGTGCAGGATGAAAATCCATTTCATGTTTTATGATGATTATATCTTTTATAATAATGATATCTTCTGCATATGTTTATCTGCAACATCAGCTCTGTATTACTATATTCACTAGACTCGATAATGTGAAGTACATAGCATTAAGTATAAGCATTAAAACACTTTTGCCGTATACTTTCTAATCTTCTGTTCCCTTTGCCTTTCTCTCACATACAGTCAGAGACTTCTACCGCATGGAAAAAGGCAGCCAAACCATCACGTTGCACCAGTCAAAAACAATCGCCTAACTTTCCTAATCCTATTTTCAAGCATTTGGCCCTCGTATACCTAGGCATTAAATTTCTCCCTTTCACTTTTTAAATTAATTCACATGATGAGGGTGTCACTAGCTAGGCCTGCATTTACTGCCCAAGAAGGCAGTTAAGAATCAACCACATTGCTGTGGATCTGAAGTCATATCTAGGCCAGAGCAGGTAAAGATGATATTAGTGAACCAGATGTGTTTTTCCAATATTGGTAATGGATTCATGCTCCTTATTCGACAATTAATTCCTTTTCTCACTGAATTCAAATTTCATCATTGGATGTGGTATGATTTGAACCTGGATCCCCAGAGCATCATTTAGGACTCTACATTAATAGTCCAGCAATAATACCCCTAAGCCATCACCTTTCGCTGATCTTTGTTAGTTTTTCTAGCTTTGCTTCTCTCCCTTCTAAATCTACGGATTATCAATCTCTGCCAAACTAGGTTAGTCTCTCCCCAGCAGCACTAGAAATTTCACCACAGTGAAGCTGATTTCAGCCCTATATAGCTACAAACTGTCTGGCCTGTATATTTCCCATTTGTCCCAAAGCCAGTTCCAGTGCTCTAAAATCTGAAGTCCTTTCACCCGCACCATTTCTCCAGCCATGCATTTATATGTACTGTCCCTTTGTTTCTGCAATCGCAGGTACAAGAATATGACAAGGTTGCCAACAATCCTGGATTGGCTGGAAGTCTACTGGAATCAGTATCAATCTTCTATGACCAAATAAAGCATTCCAGGGGATTATAAACTGTGCCAATTGATCATTTATCCCCTCACCGTTAGGCCAAATAACTGGACGTGCTGAGAGTATGGCTCAGAGGAGTTGCGGCATGTGCTAAAACTTTGGGAAAGATATCACCAAGGTGAGGCAGAAACTGGGCAGGTGGCAGCACCACACTCTCACCACTGCAGATAAAAACCTGGTCATCCAGTGCGAGGTACGCTAGGTGTTGCTGTACGTGGCACAGGTCTGGCCTATTTCCCGAGCCAGCTTCCTCTTCAACCGGAGGTCAAAGATAGGCAGTGCTTGCAGGGACATCATGTGCAAAACTCTGGATAAGGATGCAGAAGTATCCAATGCCACTCTCATCCTAATAGACACCTTGTATGTAGCTGCATCAAGCTGTGTGCAGAGCCTTAATATGCAACCTCTAAGTGTCACTACATACTGAGGTTCTACCTGCCCCTGTGCTATGAAGGATGGGGCTGGCCTCGTTACCACAGAACGCTCCAAATTGTTGGATCTTTCTACATCGCCAGTCCCTCAAAGAAAAATTTGCAAAGGAAAATACTTTTGACCACAGGGAGTGGTCATCAGGTTACTGGTCAGCACAGAACTCAATACTCTGCAGGAAAAAGGAGATGGCTGATCCTGTCAGTGATTCCCTGAGGAGACAGTCGAAGTCATCTGGCAGAATGCCTCATCATCAGAACTTTCCAACAAGCATCAAAATGAAATTTGGCTGAAAACATCAAATGCTCACGATCACAGCAGGTGAGGCAGCATCCATGAAGAGAGAGGCACTTTACAACCTTCTGGACTTAATATTGAGTTCAACACCTTCAAATTATAAAACAACTCCCATTCTTTACTTTTCCATTAGCTTTACTTGTTACAATCTCTTTCACCATGTCTTCTCTCTCCTCCCTTCACCCCAGTCATTACTATCTGCTCTTTCAAGTCTAGCAGTTAGGTGCACTATTATTCTACCATTCTCACATTCCCATCACTTAATATTAACTATCAACATCCTTTCTCCCTCTGCACTCTACACTCCAAACCCCCTCGAACTGCAGCATAAATGCCGCCCGCTCCGCCTTTAACATCAGCTCTGATAAAACGTTAGCTTTCTCTCTCTCTCAATGCATGCAGTCTGACCTGCTGTAATCGCCAGCATTTGTTGTTTTCAGTACAGCATCCAGCATCTGCAGTAATTTGCTCTTACACTGGAGTTTGGCTGGTGGTGTGAAGGTCACTTGACATCAGATCCTTGACATATGCCCGGACTCTCTCTGCCACTGCATGTCGCCCTCAAAGTGGCTGCAAGGGGAAAGAGACTGCTGCACATCTATTTTGGAAATGTGCCTTTGCAAAGATGGTCCAGGGTGTGTTACAGTGTCTTTTTTTTGTCAAGGTTTGCCCCAAGCAGCTCAGTGGTGCAGGACTCTGCTCCACCGGCTGTTCCCCACAACACATACCAAAACAAACATCAACTGCACCCGAAGGACCATCGACTCGTGAAAAAAGCTCTTTGGTCTGCCTGAATCTTGTCAGTTTTCCAACGTAAAGAGTTGACCTCAACTAAGTGTTGCAGACTGGCACATTCCAAGGTCTAGGACTACACGCTGAGTGATGCACTAAAGATTGAGGCAATGCGCAGTGGGGAAAGGTCACCATCTAATGTCTTTCTATTAAAGTATTAATCGGATTGGTTGCCTTAATGGGAACGTAAATAGTTATTTGCATAATTAAAAAATGCCTTTTGTCACAACCAGATAGAAATTCTAAAGAGTGTCAAATGCCAATTTACCTTTTCTGCAAAGTCTGTACAGAACTGTTTTTCGACCTTTCTACATACTTAAAGATAATTTACCAATAAAGTATATTTTTGCAACAAAAAATTTTCAGAGATTACAGAATAACTTTTTATACTGACATCAATGAATGAATAATGTTGACAACACCAGAGGACACTGCAGCCATATGGATTAGGAGTGATCACGTGAATACGGTTCGGGGCGGAGTCGGGGAATAGCACATGCTAAAATTTGGAAGGAATATATTGCAAACTGAGGCAGAAACTGCGCAGGTGGGAGCACTGCTTCCTCCTCCCCATGGACAGGTCTAGCACCTTCAATATCTGCTGGATAAATGCACGTACCTGTATTCTATCATTTTAGCCATTAATGCTCAACTCCACCTGCAAGGTAACAGGGGGAACAAGGCACCAATGACCACACACAAACTGGGGTGGTGCCAATTAGCACACAATGGAGCAGGAAGCACACACTAGCTCCCTAGGAATCCCCTCTCAGGACACCCAGAAGTTCTAGGCCCATCCACCTACAACAATCCCTAGCCCTTTGAAAGTTGAAGTTGAGGAGGATTAACCTGCATCTAGGCAGGATATTCTTGGCATGTATGGGCCCTCTAATGACAAATACATAAGGGGTCACCTGCCCAAAGCTCCAAGATCAAGGCTCTCCAGTTAAGTGCATGCTCTATCCACTTCAATTGTTGATACTGGGATTGCACCCAGACATAGCTAGAGGGAAAGGAAGAAAAAGAAAAATTCCAAGGACACATAAGTGGCATGGGAAAAAAAATATAAATGCATCATTGCATTTTAAAATATACTTTCAGTTTTGATCATCAGTGTTGTGAGCAAGGTCATCGTAGCTGAAGCTAGAAAATAAAGAGAGACTCGATATGTTTAGCACCACAATGTTCACACTTTTACCTAAATGATAGCTATCTTTCCTGTAGCCACTACAGTGGCATAAAATTTTGTCATGATAGAGGAAGAGAACATTAGATGTTGTGAAGGTTTCCATCATTCCATATGCTTACCTTTTATCAAACACTAGGAAAATCATTAAAAGATGAAACTAGTAAATTGCATATGCAGTTGGGATTAAACAAGGGACACTGGCCTCAGCATCATCAAATCACTTATAGTAAGTGAAAGATAACTTCATGCTATTCAGTTCCAATGAACAAGATTAACAAATACGATCAATGCTGGAGTGATTTAGGATGCTTGAAGATCTCATCCCTTTTAAAGAACATCCTCATTTTCTTACTTGGTATTATGTAATTACACTCATGGATCCACATCATCCATCATATAGCCCTGTTGTGTCCTTGCAGGTCTGCAAATCAAAGAATCCAAGGATGAAGCAGCATTTTCATCTGTAGTGTACTGCAATGGACACATAAACATGATTTGCCTGTTCTGAGGATGGGTCACTGGATCCGAAACATTAACTCTGATTTTTCTTCACAGATGCTGCCAGACCTGCTGAGCTTTCTGTCTTTGCTCATAATCTGCATAGGAACCTGATGTGGAGGAGACATCTTGTACCCTTTGCTTGCTCTAGTGGAAGAAGGTGTTGTACTGCACGTCTGTTGGATATCATGACTATATTCTGACTACGATCTCTAAACAGACTATAGTGCAATTGCCCCGCTATCGTAAATCATGGAGTACAAGCCACAGTGGATCCCCTGAACTTTCATTACATTGTGATGCCATCTTTTGCTGGAAACTTCACATTAAGAGGCTGGACTACCTTGTTGGTGGCTGATGCTAGTAGTGGGCTTCCAGACACATGTATTTCTCATCCATTCATGCAGATGCTCTTAGTGCAGCAGCCAAACAGTGCCTTCTGTGCCTGGATCCAATTTGGATGGTTCCAATGAGCCTATGTGGGTGATACCCATTGCTGCTGGATATAAACAGAATCATACATTGTGGAAGCAGGTCATTCAGCCCAGTGGGTCCACACCAAGCCTCCAAAGAGCATCCCACCCAGAACCAACCCCCTAGCCTATCCTTCTAACACTGCATGTCCCATGGCTAATTCACCTAGCCCGCACATCCCTGGATACTATGCACATCTGAGCATTGCCAATCCACTTAATCTGCACACCTTTGGACTGGTTGAGCAACTGAACAAATATCTGGCAGACAGAGTACAATATGGGAAAATGTGAAGTTGTGCACATTGGCTGGAAGAATGAAAAGGCTGAGTATTTGTTAAACAGAGAAAGACTGCGGAACCACAGAGAAAGACTGCGGAACTCCAAGATGCAAAAAGATTTTGTTGTTCTGGTACGCGAGTCATATAAAGTTTTTACACCATATACATTAAATATAGCACATAATCAAGGCAGCTAATTAGATGCTGTTCTTTACTATAAGAGGAATTGAACATAAGCTTGAGGGTGTTATGAGTGATAATAAACAGTGTGATTTATATATATTTTAATACAATTTATTACAAATTTGAACTGTGGTTATGAAATTAATACTTAACTTGCAAGTATTTTAGAAGCTATGGTGATTTATTTCAAAACAGTTTATCAGACGTACTTTGGTATCACTACTTGGTTTTTAGTTCCCTTAGTATATTTTACAAATTACCAAGGTAATCCATTATGATTTAAGAAATGTTCGCCATTTTTAGATTTCAGGTTTTTTAAGCTTAGGGTAAGCACTCACAGTTGAGATGGAGATACTTCATTTTTTTTAAGTTTACTTTCTTTTGGAGAGTTCCATGAAGTCCTTGGATGGACATGGAGGTTTAGAACAGTACGCCTGAGAAGTGGAGAATGTAGTAAAATTAGATTACCCTGGTGGAAAGAGTTAGTGATAACTCCAAACCAAAATTGTTGGGATAAAGTGCTGAGCAAGTTGCTTGAAGTAGAGTATGTTAAATCCCAGGTGATCTATCGGGATAGGTTTAGTAAGAAGCTGTCAATGATTCCAGTTTAGGAGCTAAAAGTCACAGTTACTTTCAGCCTAGGTGCTCTTTTCCTAACATTCCATTTCTTTTTTGCCTCTGGTGTGAGAATTGTGGGTGCTTTTTGGTACTGCACAGGGGTGCTGGGGATATTTGGACTTTTTAAAAAATATGTTTTGGGATTAATGGGATTATACTTTTGTAAGTGTTTAAAACTCTTTGAATTTGTGTTTCAAGCATGTACCACAACTCATTCTATTGTACCTTCATTTCTTGTGATTAATAAACTTCTGCTTTATTGTTAAAATAAAATTTGGAACATTGCATGCTTATGTTTCAATGAGAACCACATTGATAAAAACAAAGGCAGGTTTTAGTCTGGAATCTGAATTGTTCAATAATAACATCAAATGGAATCAATTATACAGAAAATTGGTGAGACCACATCTCAAATATTGTGGGTAGTTTTGGACTCTTTATTTAAGGAAGAATGTGAATATACCAGTTGGCGTTCAGAGGAGCTTTATTAGATTGACACTGGGAATGAGTAGATTTGTCTAACGAGAATAGGTTAAACAAGATTTGTTCTGATAAAATAACTTGATTGAAGTGTATAAGATCCTAAGTAGTCTTGATAAGCTAGATATGGAAAGATATTTCCCCTTGTGGGCCAGTCCAGAACTAGGGAGCACTATTTCAATATTAGGAGTGACCCTGTTAGGGCATAGGTTATGTTGCAAAGTTAGTATAGTACTTGTGGATCGCATGGCAGGACATTAGAATTTGTTTGTAGAATGATAAGAGGTGAAGAGTGTGTGGTCCCTTTAAAAGATTTTTTTTAGGCTTGGAGCTTTAAAAAAAGTCTGTAGGCAGCAGCAGATACACAGAGAGCTCTTGAAATTGAAACATTGTATCAGAAAGCTATACCATTAGCAGGTAAAGCAACATTTTCTTTTAACAAAAACAACAGGTTTTTGAATTTAGCCAATTAATTTAAACCAGGGCCTACATACCAAAACCCAATTAACTTTAAATCTGATGGTACTGACAACCTAGGACCAGTCCTGTTGTAAGAAACTGATAGGTCATCAAGGGTATAAAAGAAGAGGGCATTTGAAAATTGGTGTGAAGGAAACCGCCATCTGTTAAGAGAACAGCTCTCAACAGCCATCAGCTCTAAAGAAAGAGAAAATCACTGGCTCTCACAGAAATCTCTACAATGTCAGAGTAAGCACCGTCTTAATAAAAGGTAGTACAGCACTTTTAGCTAATATTCCTGAGACAAGAAGTTGCCGAAGGAAGGTGTTCCTCATTGGAGAACAGCAGAGAAGGCAAAGAACATTCTGGAAGACTTACCTTGGCTGTAATTTCATGAGTCCAAGTTTTAATTTATCTTTTACTTATTACTTTGGATTATATAAGTGGGACTCGTATTTACTGGAACAGCACACCATTAGAATTTTGTTTTATTCAGAAATAGTTAGCAGTTGGAAGGGGGAATTGTTCAGTCTGTTGGTAGTTCTGTTAATCTGTTCACTGTTAGAGTTAGACAACTAAATTGTTACTTGTTGCTTATAAAGTGAGTATCAGGGAGTTTACTTCATTTAACCATCTCCTCTGTAACAGATCGGGGGTTCGAGTCCGGGATCTAGCCGGTTCGTGTACAGGATCTGAACGGATTTGGATGGATTTGGACAGATTTAAACAGACTTGGGGAAAGTGTCCTAGGTCTTTTAATAAAACTTAGGTGAGAAATGGAAAATCAGTTTAATTTCTGTTACTTGTGGTTGGTTAAATCAAAAGTGAAGTAATGGTTCTTTCAGTCACTAAGAGTTTTCTAAGGATGGAAGAAGTGACTTTGGGGTTTTACAAAAGGTGAGCAAGGAAAAGCTGCTGGAATTGGCTGACAAGCTGGAGTTGGGGTTACTATTGTCTGTGAGGAAAAAGGAAAAAAAAGAGGTAATTGCAGCAATAGCTCGATATTTAAATTTGCTGGAAAGGCTATCAGAATCTTTGGAAATGGCCAGAATTCAACTGCAATAGAAACAGCTTGAACAGGATAGGGAATTGTTTAGATTACGATTACAAGCAGAGGACAGACAAAAAGGAAAAAATAGAGTTTGAACTTTAGAAGTTGCAAATTAAACAAGATAATTGAGGTAAATGAAGGTAGAAGGCAGGCTTAGTGAGGAGGAGAGTGATGACGAGCAGACCCATCATAGCCATAGTGCCGTCAGATGAGGGGTTAAGAGAATATGAAGAAGTAAAACAGTCTATTTTGAGTGCCTACGAATTGGTACCAGAGACATACAGACAATGGTTCAGAAATAGAAGGAAGGAACCAGGTCAGAGTTGTCGAATTTGAAAGAATTAAACATAGCAACTTTGATAAATGGGTGAGCGCATTTAAAGACAGAAAAGACATAATGATCTTAGAGAGATTATTCTGCTGGAGGAGTTCAAAAGCTCACTTCCAGAAATGATAAGAACTCATGTTTAGGAACAGAAATTTACCAGAGTAAGAAGAGCTGCAGAAATGGCAGATGAATATGTACTAGTGCATAAATCGAAACTGCTGTCAGAAGCTAGATTTCATTCCATGAGGGACAGAAATTAGGGAAAAAGGGACATCCATCAATGAAAAACAACATGTAGATCACATTGGGAAAAGTTTACCATGTGAAAAAAAGAAACCCAAGAGGGTGAAAAGGACACAAACGGGCTCCGGTGTTTCCACTGTAATAGAGAGGGGCACACTAGGTCTCAGTGCTGGTGGATTAAGAGAGGTACTTGGAAAAAGGATGTGGTAAAAGAGGCTGATTCAGTAGGATTAGTTGAGATAGTAAAGGAAATCCCAAGAGAAGTCGGAGATGCAGGAAAGTGCACCGCCTAGTCACAGGCTGGATAGTAAGACCATAAGACCATAAGACATAGAAGTGGAAGTAAGGCCATTAGGCCCATCGAGTCCACTCCACCATTTAATCATGGCTGATAGGCATTTCAACTCTACTTACCCACACTCTCCCCGTAGCCCTTGATTCCTTGCGAGATCAAGAATTTATCAATCTCTGCCTTGAACACATTCAACGTCCCGGCCTCCACTGCGCTCCGTGGCAAAGAATTCCACAGGCCCACCACTCTCTGGCTGAAGAAATGTCTCCTCATTTCCGTTCTAAATCGACCCCCTCTAATTCTAAGGCTGTGCCCACGGGTCCTAGTATCCCCACCTAACAGAAACAACTTCCCAGCGTCCACCCTTTCTAAGCCATGCATTATCTTGTAAGTTTCTATTAGATCTCCCCTCAACCTTCTAAACTCTAATGAATACAATCCCAGGATCCTCAGCCATTCATCGTATGTTAGGCCTACCATTCCAGGGATCATCCGTGTGAATCTCCGCTGGACACGCTCCAGTGCCAGTATGTCCTTCCTGAGGTGTGGGGCCCAAAATTGGACACAGTATTCTAAATGGGGCCTAACTACAGCTTTATAAAGTCTCAGAAGCACATCACTGCTTTTATATTCCAACCCTCTTGAGATAAATGACAACATTCCATTCGCTTTCTTAATCACAGACTCAACCTGCAAGTTAACCTTTAGAGAATCCTGTACTAGCACTCCCAGATCCCTTTGTACTTCGGCTTTACGAATTTTCTCACCGTTCAGAAAATAGTCCATGCCTGTATTCTTTTCTCCAAGGTGCAAGACCTCACATTTGCTCACGTTGAATTTCAGCAGCCATTTCCTGGACCACTCTCCTAAACTGTCTAAATCATTCTGCAGCCTCCCCACCTCCTCCGTACTACCTGCCTGTCCACCCAACTTCGTATCATCGGCAAACTTCGCCAGAATGCCCCCAGTCCCTTCATCCAGATCATTAATAGTTCAAGTGAACAGCTGCGGCCCCAACACTGAACCCTGCAGGACACCACTTGTCACCGGTTGCCATTCCGAAAAAGAGCCTTTTATCCCAACTCTCTGCCTTCTGTCAGACAGCCAATCCTCAATCCATGCCAGTAACTCACCTCGAACACCATGGGCCCTCACCTTACTCAGCAGCCTCCCGTGAGGCACCTTACCAAAGGCCTTTTGGAAGTCTAGATAGATAACATCCACTGGGTTTCCCTGGTCTAACCTACTTGTTACCTCTTCAAAGAATTCTAACAGGTTTGTCAGACACGACCTCCCCTTACTAAATCCATGCTGACTTGTTCTAATCCGACCCTGCACTTCCAAGAATTTAGAAATCTCATCCTTAACGATAGATTCTAGAATTTTACCAACAACTGAGGTTAGGCTAATCGGCCTATAATTTTCCATCTTTTGCCTTGATCCTTTCTTAAACACGGGGGTTACAACAGCGATTTTCCAATCTTTTGGGACTTCTCCTGACTCCAGTGACTTTTGAAAGATCACAACCAACGCCTCTGCTATTTCCTCAGCCACCTCCCTCAGAACTCCAGGATGCAGCCCATCGGGGCCAGGAGATTTATCAATTTTTAGACCTTTTAGCTTTTCTAGCACTTTCTCTTTTGTAATACCTACCATACTCAACTCTGCCCCCTGACTCTCCTTAATTGTTGGGATATTACTCATGTCTTCCACTGTGAAGACTGACGCAAAATACTTATTAAGTTCTTCAGCTATTTCCTTATCTCCCTTCACTGGCCTTCCAGCATCAGTTTGGAGTGACCCAATGTCTACTTTTGCCTCTCGTTTGTTTCTTATGTATTGAAAGAAACTTTTACTATCATTTCTAATATTACTGGCTAGCCTACCTTCGTATTTGATCCTCTCCTTCCTTATTTCTCTCTTTGTTATCCTTTGTTCTTGTGCCCTTCCCAATCTTCTGATTTCCGAGTGCTCTTGGCCACTATATAGGCTGTCTCTTTTTCTTTGATACATTTCCTGACTTCCTTTGTCAGCCATGGCTGTCTAATCCTCCCCCGGATAATCTTTCTTTTCTTTGGGATGAACCTCTGTACTGTGCCCTCAATTACACCCAGAAACTCCTGCCATTGTTGCTCTACTGTCTTCCCCGCTAGGCTCTGCTTCCAGTCGATTTTCGTCAGTTCCTCTCTCATGCCCCTGTAATTACCTTTATTTAACTGTAACACCATTACATCCGATTTTGCCTCCTCTCTTTCAAACCACAGACTGAACTCTGCCATATTATGATCGCTGCCTCCTAAGTGTTCCCTTACTTTAAGGTCTTTTATAAAGCCTGGCTCATTACATAGCACTAAGTCCAGAATAACCTGCTCCCTTGTGGGCTCCATCACAAGCTGTTCCAAAAAGCCATCCTATAGGCATTCCATGAATTCCCTTTCTTTGGATCCACCGGCAATATTATTCACCCAGTCCACCTGCATATTGAAGTCCCCCATGATCACCATGACCTTGCCTTTCTGACATGCCCTATCTATTTCCTGGTGCATCTTGTACCCCTGGTCCTGACCACTGTTAGGAGGTCTGTACATAACTCCCATTATGGTTATTTTGCCTTTGTGGTTCCTCAACTCCACCCACACAGACTCCACATCATCTGACCCTATGTCATTCAGTGCTATTGATTTGATTTCATTCTTAACTAACAAGGCAACCCCACCCGCTCTGCCCACCTCCCTGTCTTTTCGATAAATTGTAAATCCTTGGATGTTTAACTGCCAGTCCTGAACCCCCTGCAACCATGTCTCTGTGATGCCTACCACATCATAATCGTGCAAGATGATTTGTGCCATTAATTCATCTACTTTGTTACGAATACTACGAGCATTTAGGTAAAGTGCCTTAATGTTAACTTTCTTATCATTATTGGAAATCATAAAATGTCCTAAGTTATCCTTCGTTTTTGCTGCATTCCTAGTCTGCCTCGAGCTTAAACCCACCTGCTCACATGCTATCCTGCTGCTTTTCTTTCCATTTAACTCCATACACCCTGTCGCTCTCCCTCCCCCCCCGACTCAGAAGTTTAAAGTCCTACTGACCATCCTATTTATTCTTTTCGCTAGAGAGATGCCTGACAATGCCTGATCTCTTCAAAAACTTCACCTCTGTGGACAAGGTTTACTCAGGAAGAACAGGGGGAAAAGGTAGAGATGTTAAAATTTTGAGTGATACGGGAGCTAATAGTAAAAGATGGAAGTATCTGCACTCTTTCTGAAATATTACCTGAAACAGTGATAATCTGTGAAATAAATAGAGAGAGATTTAGCATTCCCTATGTAAGATAAGACTGAAAAGTCAAATCAAGACTGGGGAAGTGCCAGTGGAAATGATCAAGTGTCTATTCACAGAATACGGGTTTGTTCTTGGAAACAACCTAGCCAGATCAAAGGTAGGAGTGATGCCCATTGTAGTGGAGAAGGTGAAAGAAAATCAGGGAACTGAGAAATTAACAGAAAAATACACAGGAACTTTTCCGGACTGCGTGGTGACAAGATCCCACAGTTGTAAGTTAAAACAAGAAGGGAAAACCTAAGAGAAAGATGAAGGAATTGAGGTCCAGTTAGCTGACACCCTTTTTGATGAAATAGTAAAGGAAAAGTCTGAACAGGTAGAGGATCAGGCAGAGGTGTCTAATTCTGAAAGACTAATTGAGTTAGAACAAAAAGATGAGACAATAAAAGATTGATATCACAAAGTCTACTCGGAAAAGGAATCAGCATGTATTTCGGAAAGTTATTAACTTGAGGATAGAATCCTAAGGTGGAAATGGAGACCTTGGCAGGTTAGTGCAGAAGAGAAATGGGTGGGAGTTCACCAGATTGTATTACCGGTAGCATACCGACCCGAAGTATTGCAGGTGGCACACGAATTACCTATAGGTGGTCATCTAGGAACGAGGAAGACTCAGGCTAAGATACAGAAGCATTTCTAATCGTAGAATAGATCACAGATTAACGGGCGGCACGGTGGCTCAGTGGTTAGCACTGCTGCCTCACAGTGCCTGGGTTCAATGCCACCCTCGGGTGACTGTCTGTGTGGAGTTTGCACATTCTCTCCACGTCTGTGCGGGTTTCCTCTGGGTGCTCCGGTTTCCTTCCGCAGTCCAAAGATGCGCAGGCTAGGTGGATTGAACATGCTGAATTGCCCGTAGTGTTCAGGGATGTGTAGATTTGGTGGGTTACAGGGGGATGTGTCAGGGTGGGATGCTCTGAAGGTCATGGTGGACTTGTTGAGCCAAAAGGCCTGTTTCCACACTGTAGGTATGCTATGATCTATTGGCTTGGATTATATAAAGATGTGGTTGAATTTTGCCATGTGTCAAATGGTACAAAAGCCACAGGCAGTAATAAAACCAGCACTCTTAATGCCAATTCCTGCATTTGAAGAACCTTTCACACGGGTTGTACTTGATTGTGTTCATTCCCTCCCTAAAATCAAAGGTGGGAATCAGTATTTGTTAACCATAACGGATTTGAATAACAGATTTCTGGAGGCAATTCCATTATAGAATGTCAAGGCAAAAATGGTTGTGAAAGAGTTGCTTGCTTTCTTTACCCGTTATGGACTACCGAGGGAGATTCAGTCAGACTAAGGGTCCAATTTTACTGCCAAACTATTTAAGGAGGTCATGGATAGTTTAGGCATCCAACACGTTAAACCAAGTGCGTACCATCCTGAATCTCATGGAGCACTGGAAAGGTGGCATCAGACCCTAAAGACTATGCTGAGAGCTTATTGCCAGGATTACCCAAATGATTGGGATGAGGGTATCCCATTTATAGTATCTGTTATTAGAAATGCTCCAAATGAATCAACTCAGTTTACTCCATTTGAATTGATCTTCGGACACTAAGTAAGAGGGCCTTTAAAATTAATTGAGGAAAAGGTGATAGGTCCAAAGTCAGAGATCTCACAGTTGGATTACGTATCTGAGGTAAGCAAAAGATTAAACTGCGTAGGTGAATTAGCTAGACAACATTTGAAGGTGGCACAGCACATAATGAAGCAAGAAGCACGTAAGAAATCTAAAATTCATACATTTACCTGATTGTTATCAGTGGTAGGAGATCCCTTCAAAGCAAAGTTTAGTCGTCCCTATCAGATTGAAAAGAAGTTAAATCAGGCGAATTATCTAGTAAAGATGCCAGATAGGAAAGATAATTATTGGGGATGTCAATGTGAACTTGCTGGAACCTTACTATGACAGGGAAATGGAACTGGAGAAACAGGTGTTATAGTTACTGCCCCCCAAAATGAGGGATCAAATTCAAACGATGTGGATTTTGATGTACCTCAGAATAAACTGAATAATGAGGAAGTCCTGAAAGAACGGGATAGGGTAGTAAGCTATCTGACCCAGGAACAGCAAACTGAACTGAAAGGCTTCTTAGAGCAGCATGAGGACATATATAACAAAAGAATGGGGAGGACCAACACCATAGTATGACGTTGAAGTAAGGAATGTTGTTCCAATAAAACAACACTCCTACAGGCTTTATCCTCTCAAATCAGCACAGAAAGGAGGAAGTGGAAGATGATGTCTTCTTGGAGCTTCGCGAGCCAAGTCAAAGTGAGTGGAGATCCCCGATTGTGTTGGTTCCCAAACCTGACAGTATTCAATGATTCAGCCTTGATTTTTGGACAGTCAATGCTGTGACTAAAACAGACTCTGCCTAATTCCAAGGCTGGAAGGCTACATGTGGAAAAAGTTGGACAACCACTTACATCACAAAGTTGGACTTACTTTGTGGTTACTGGCAAATACCTTTGTCAGAGACAGCAAAAGACGTTTCTGCTTTTGCAACCCCAAATGGGCTATACCAATTTAAAATAAAGCCCTTTTGAATGAAGAATGCCCCAGCCTTATTTCAAAGATTTATGAACAGAGCTGTGGCAGGATTGACTAACTGTGCCATCTATATAGATGACTTGGTGATCTTTAGCCATTCATGGATAGATCACATGGCATATTTGGCGAGCTTTTTGAGAGACTATGGAAGGCAAAGTTGGTCATAAATTTGACAAAGACTGAATTCGCGAAGGCAGAAATAACGCTCTTACAACACACCATCGGACATGGAAGGATGACACTGAGGAATGTAAAGATGAAGGCCACTGGGGAATTTCCAAGACCATCCAAGAAAGAGGTGCTACAATTTTTGAGACTAAGCGGATTCTACCAGAAGTTTGTGTCAAACTTTAGTAGCATGGTGGCTAATGGATTTGTTGAAGAACACCACAAAATTTTGATGAACACCACAATGCCAGGAGGCATTTGAAAATTTAAAAGCAATGTTAACCACTGCACCAGTTTTAGCCACGTCAAATTTCTTGAAACCCTTTAAAGAAGCCATTGATGCAAGCGATGTAGGGGTTGGAACTGTGGTGTTATAGGAGGATGATTGGCCCTTAAATTCCACAGTTATTTTTTAAAGAAACTCCATATCCACCAGTGAAAATATTCAACTGTTGAAAAGTTGTTATCGAGTTTGGTACTGGCCTTGCAACATGTTAATGATTATATTGTTAACAATATATCAGAGACAGTTGTGTGCACTGATCACGTCCCATTGACAAGTTTGAAAAGATTTAAAGACAAGAACACCGGACTGTTTTATTGGTATCTAATGTTATAAGCATTTAAATTCATCGATTGTACATGTTGCGGGTCGTGAAAATGTTATTGCAGATGCATTATCATGGGTTTAAAAAGAAAATGTACATATAAGATAGAAATGGTAGTGTTCAATGTTTTATAATTGTATCAGTTTCCGGAGGGAGGAGGGTAACTTCTTCAGGGTAGCGAAGCCTCTTCTAAGGATGCCTACCCTGAAGAAGTTACCCTCCTCCCTCCGGAAAAACCTCAGTGGATCTCTCTCCCACTGCAATCCATCTTCTATCCACCTCCCCCTCTCTCCCTATTTATTTCAGAACCCCCTTCCCTTTCCCCATTTCTGAAGAAGGGTCAAGGCCCGAAACATCAAGCTTTCCTGCTCCTATGATGCTGTTTGGCCTGCTGTGTTCATCCAGCTCGACACATTGTTATCTCAGATTCTCCAGCATCTGCAGTTCCTACTATCTCTAAATTTAAATTTGATGGTGTTGACAACCTAGCACCAATCCTACTGTAGGAAATTGATAAATCAGCAAGGGTATAAAAGAAGAGGGTGTTTGAAACTCACGGAGAGCAATTTGCTATCTGTTAAGAGACCAGCTCTCAACAGCCATCAGCTCTAAAGAAAGAAAAATCACTGGCTCTCAAATCTCTACGATCTCAGAGTAAGCATCGTCTAAATAAAGGTACAAAGGAAATCTTAGCTAATATTCCGACATAAGAATTCGATGGAGGAAGCTGTTCCTGTCTGGAGAACAGCGGAGAAGGCAAAGAATGTTCTGGAAGACTTATCCTAGCTGTAATTCTGAGAATTTCAATTTATCTTTTACTTATTAAATTGGTTTTGTATTTATTGAAACAGCAATACATTAGAATTTTGTTTTATTCGAGAATAGTTAGTTGAGGGGAGAATTGTTCGGTTTGTTGGTAGTTCTATTAATCTGTTCACCGTTAGAGTTAGGTAAATAAATTGTTACTTGTTGCTTATAAAGTGAGTATCATGGATTTCTTTCATTTAACCACTCCTTTCTAAACAGACTGGGGTGACAGGCAGATTATACTACTTTTCACACTTTAGCAGATTACAAGGCAAGGCGAGCTTCCCTGAGTGCTTCAGTTTTAATTATCAGAGAGGCATCAACCTCCCATCTGTAACAATGAAAATTAGTTTTATCTCAAAGTTATGCAACTTTGGAATTCTCTGCCTCAGAAGGCAGAGATATTAAATATATTTGATAACTTTTTATTCATTACCTTGTTTAATAAAAATCTATCGGAGTAGACAGGAATGTGAAATTCGAATCAAACAGATCAGCCATGATCTCATTAAATAACGAAGCAGGCTTGAGGGGCAGAATGATCTACATCTATTCCTAATTTGTATGTTTGTACATTTGATCTTAAATCCAGAATACAAGACATCTCATACAAATTACTATTGAAAAGAAAGTACACATGGTCGAAGTGATAGCATTCATTTCAATTCCGATTTCATTGTTAGGGAAAACAAATATTAAAAGCATACGCTAAACATAAATATGTACAAAGAATTCAAACTATCTAATCCAACAATAAAGATAATCAATCACATGATAATCCAATCACTGTGGCTCACTGGTTAGCACTGCTGCCTCACAGTGACAGGGACTTGGGTTCGATTCCACCCTCGGGCGACTGTCTGTGTATAGTTTGCACATTCTCCCCGTGTCTGCGTGGGTTTCCTCTGGGTGCTCCGGTTTCCTCCCACAGTCCAAAGGTGTGCAGGCTAGGTGGATTGGCCATGCTAAATTTCCCATAATGTTCAGGGATGTGTGGATTTGGTAGGTTACAAGGAATGGGTCTGGATGGGGTGCTCTGAGGGGCAGTGTGGACTTGTTGGGCTGAAGGGCCTATTTCCACACTGTAGGGATTCTATAGGAAAAAAATTGTCTTCACAAAGCTTTTCAGCTCAGCTGTCATTATTTGTATCATAATTTGAGCACCTCAATTAAATTGCAGCCTTTGATTCAATCACTGATCTCTTTCCATGCAATATTTTACATGTATTAAATTTCACTGACTCATTATTTATCTGTAAGATGTCAAGTTCAGTTAACATTTGTATGTAACTACTTAGACTACGACCCATCAAAAATGTGTCAGCCTCCTCTGGTGTGATACATTTTTTATATTTCCATGTATCATCACTGTAACACAGAACTTGGATCCCTGGGATTAATCAACAAAAGCAAAAACTGCATTGCAATAAGTAAATCACCACGTAACACATCTGTATTTTAAGCATAGAGAAAGAACAGGATTGATGTGGTAGAAACCTTGAAGCTACAATTACAAAAATCAATATCTAAATGCTTTACTCACTTGCAATTATCTAGGACTGAGATTTAACAAAAAGTTTTCCAATGATATTTGCTCAGCTGTAAATTCTAGAAATTACAAAACTAGTGTCACACCAGCAATTTTAAGATGTTTGACTTGCAGAGGACCCATTTGTCAACAGCACTGCATCACTGTGTTGGGTCTGATTCATTCCATTCACAACATTACCATTGCTTTGAAAAGTTTGTAGGTAAACCATGAGGTACTCAACGTTACTTTCCCAATTCCAAATGCTTTCTCAACCTGTATATTCAATTGTGCATTATATTACAGCAACTTGCTTTTGCCAGAAATTACATCAGCTGTTCTACAATGCATGAACAGGAGGCCTATCGCAAAGAATAAAAACAGGATTATTAGAGGTTGGCAATGATAGCAGCAATTGAAGTTGAACAATTCAGCCCATTGCCAGGATTGTTCTTTCAATCTGACATAATTTCCTTTGTTTGAGAATGCTGGACACAACATAATTAGGTCTATTAGTTATTTCTAACTAGCTCAACTTTGCCAACTACCCCTATGAAATTGTTTATTGCAGCTGGTTGCTATAATTTTTTTTTAAACAACCTACTTTTTGCAGGAAATCAATACTAAATCCTGCAGCATTTTGCTGACAATAATTTATTCAATTCATTACAAGAGTCACTTAATATACCAACAGCTCATACAGCTAGTTCCTTGCAAATTAACCAATAAGGAGAACATTAAGTATTCCAAGATGAAACCACTAGACATTTTTAAAGAGTTTATCATAGTCACTCTTACTGGTTTGACAGTTTAGGAATCAAAACAATGCATATTTTTGTTGTAAATATATTACAAACCTAACAAAGATCACCTTGAACAATTTGTGACAGGTAATTGGAGTATAATGCAATGACGAACAATCTGATATACCATGCCCAGAAATATTTTCAATATTAAGAAAAAATGTAAAAATGTTATAACTTTCCTCTATTGTACAAAGATGTATATACATTTTGAGCGAAAGTTCTACAATGTGGAATTTGTTGCAGTCCCAGACAACCTAATCTGTGTTTACTGCAGGCAATTTGAACAATTTTGGCTCTGACTTGCTGAGTTATGAGTCATAAAGCACTTTGGTCCAGAATGCAGTCGTTAAGCAGGAATTTAGAGTTGATCAGTGGTCAACTCTATTGGAGGCTCTGACTGGAAGTCAGGCAGGCAAGGGGATTGATCCAGGATGTAACGATGGAGCCTTCGACTCGACAAACAGGGATGAAATGCTTAGTACCTGTGTAGACTGCAAGGTAGTTGAGCAAACTGACCATGATATATGAAGCTATTCAAGTGTGGGGAGCAAAAAGGAATGTTCTGTGGTGATTGAGGACAATATAGTTGTGGGAATACACACTGTTCTCTACAGCAATGATCAAGAACTTCAAAGGTTGCATTCCCTGCCTGGTGCCAGGATTAACGACATCTGCTCACAGCTGGAGACAAAACTTGGCTTAGAATTGGAAGAATCCAGTTGTCAGAGTCCATGAAGGAAGCAAGAACATGGTTAAAAGTTGGAATAATCTGCTAAAAGAGAGTTTTTAGAATCCAAATTAAAATGCAGATCCTCAAGGATAATAATCTCTGCATTTCACCTGAGTAACCCAACAATCAGATGATGCTGTTAATTAGAAACAAAAACAGAAATTGCTGGAAAAGATCAGCAGGTCTGGCAGCATCTGTGAAGAGAAATTCAGAGTTAACGTTTTGGATCTAGTGACCCTTTCTCAGAAATGTTGGTAGCTAGGAAAATGTTAGTTTATATGCACAAGGTAGGGTGGGGTGAGGGGGTAAGAAGTAAACGATAGGTGGGATGGAGTCCAAACAGACAGAACAGTTGGATAGACAAAGGAGTGGAAAGCAATTTGGCTAGCTATTAATGGGCACAGTTGGTGGGCTAACACTGGGTTGTGTATAATAGCACACTATGTGAAAACAAGGCCTTCTGAAGGGGTTGGGGTAAGGACATGGGACAGTTCAAGCCCTAAACTTATTGAACTCCATATTGAGTCCAGGGCATCCAAGCAGAAAATGAGCAGCCCATCCGTATCCACTCCTTTGTCTCCAACAGTTCTCTTTCTCTCTGTCTCTCTCTCTCGGAGGGAAAGTCACTCATCTTGAAACGTTAACACTGACTTCTCTCCACAGATGCTGCCAGACCTGTTAAGCTTTTCCAGCGATGTCTGTTTTTGAACCAGAGATAGATCAAACAAATTCAAAATGAAAATGTATTGGCTCAAAACTAGTAAGGAAATTTTAAATTGATAGGGCATTGGTACCAGTCAGAAAAAAGAGGAAGCCATAGGAGGTAAAAGGTACTGCAGATGCTGGAGAATCCGAGATAACAAGCATGGGGCTGGATGAACACAGCAGGTCAAGCAGCATCATAGGAGCAGGAAAACTTGACTTTTCGGGCCGAAACCCTTCATCAGAAATGGGGGAGGGGAAGAGGGTTCTGAAATAAATAGGGAGAGAGGGGGAGGCAGATAGAGGATGGACAGAGGAGAGGATAGGTGGAGAGGAGGCAGACAAGTCAAAGAGGCTGGGATGGAGCCAGTAAAGGTGAGTGTAGGTAGGGGGGTGGGGAGGAGATAGGTCAGTCCAGGGAGGACGGACAGGTCAAGGGGGCGGGATGATGTCAGTAGATAGGAGATGGGGGTGGGGCTTGAGGTGAGAGGAAAAACAGGTTAGGGAGGTGGAGATGAGCTGGGCTGGTTTTGGGATGCGGTTGGGGGAGGGGAGATTTTGAAGCTTGTGAAATCCACATTGATGCCATTGGAGTGCAGGGTTCCCAGGCTGAATAGGATTTGCTGTTCCTGCAGCCTTCGGGTGGCATCACTGTGGCATTGCAGGAGGCCCTGGATGGACATGTAAACTGAGGAATGGGAGGGGGAGTTGAAATGGTTCGCGACTGGGAGGTGCAGTTGTTTGTTGCGAAATGAGCGCAGGTGTTCTGCAAAGCGGTCCCCAAGCCTCCGCTTGGTTTCCCCGATGTAGAGGAAGCCACAACGGGTACAGCAGATGCAGTATACCACATTGGCAGATGAGACATTCCACTCCCGTACATCTCAAATGTCCTCATTCTTCAAGGACCGCAACATCCCCCCCACAGTGGCCAAGAACGCCCTCGACCGTGTCTCCCACATTTCCCGGAACACATCCCTCACGCCCCGTCCCCGCAATAATAACCAAAAAAGAATCCCCCTCGTTCTCACATACCACCCCACCAACCTCCGGATCCAACGCATCATCCTCCGACACTTCCGCCATCTGCAATCAGACCCCACCACCAAAGACATTTTCCCTCCCCACCCTTATCTGCCTTCCGGAGGAACCACTCCCTCCGCGACTCCTTTGTCCACTCCACACTCCCCTCCAGCCCCACCACACCCGGCACTTTTCCTTGTAACCGCAGGAAGTGCTACACCTGCCCCCACACCACCTCCCTCACCCCAATCCCAGGCCCCAAGAAGACTTTCCACATCAGGCAGATGTTCACCTGCACATCTGCCAATGTGGTATACTGCATCTGCTGTACCCGTTGTGGCTTCCTCTACATTGGGGAAACCAAGCGGAGGCTTGGGGACCGCTCTGCAGAACACCTGCACTCAGTTCGCAACAAACAACTGCACCTCCCAGTCGCGAACCATTTCAACTCCCCCTCCCATTCCTCAGACGACATGTCCATCCTGGGCCTCCTGCAATGCCACAGTGATGCCACCCGAAGGCTGCAGGAAAAGCAAATCCTATTCAGCCTGGGAACCCTGCAGCCCAATGGCATCAATGTGGATTTCACAAGCTTCAAAATCTCCCCTCCCCCAACCGCATCCCAAAACCAGCCCAGCTCATCTCCACCTCCCTAACCTGTTTTTCCTCTCACCCCAAGCCACACCCCCATCTCCTATCTACTGACATCATCCCACCCCCTTGACCTGTCCGTCCTCCCTGGACTGACCTATCTCCTCCCCACCCCCCTACCTACACTCACCTTTACTGGCTCCATCCCAGCCTCTTCGACTTGTCTGCCTCCTCTCCACCTATCCTCTCCTCTATCCATCCTCTATCCGCCTCCCCCTCTCTCCCTATTTATTTCAGAACCCTCTTCCCCTCCCCCATTTCTGATGAAGGGTTTAGGCCCGAAACGTCAAGTTTTCCTGCTCCTATGATGCTGCTTGACCTGCTGTGTTCATCCAGCCCCATGCTTGTTAGCCATAGGAGGTACTCCACTTAAACTGAGTTGAGACTAGTTTCATAGTGTTTCATACAAGGGTGTGGATAGTGTTAATTGCTAGAAGTTTAATACTACTACACAGAGTCCAAGTATACGCTTTCTAGTTCGAATTTTATTTCATTCAACTACTTACCGTAAAACTCAGTTGCCTCCCACTTAACTCTCTTTTACATACATTCTTTTTAATCAATCTTTAATAACACACCCTATAGGAGGTAGAACTTGGCTTAGAGGACTGTCCCATTACGCCACAAGAGCTCCATATATTTTAATATAATTAACTAATTGGTTCAGAATACCTGTTTTCGTTGCTACCTTTAACTCCCAGACATTTGATTTCGAAACTAACAGGGCTTTAAACAAACAGACATGGAAGCATTTGGGAGGAGGGAGAATGAGAAACCCAAAAGAAACAGAAATGTGGTTGATTCTTAACTGCCTCTGGGCAATTAGGGATGGGCAATAAATGCTGACCTATCTAGTGACATCGTCATCTCATGAATGTATTTAGAAGAACAGAAATGTGAGGCAATAGCAATATTGCAGAACAGTTAAAGACACGTGGAACAGGACAGGGCACAGGATGGAATTTTATCAGGGTGGGAACAACATGGGGTTTCGCGACATTTACAGCATACAACTCTCAACCACTGACACTGGCATCTAACATTTGACAACTTCTTACAATCCTCCAGGTACCTCTCCAATCCACTTGAAGGACAAATCAAACCCAGCCAATTACTGCCCCATTAGTCTACTCTCAATCATCAGTAAAGTAATCAACAATACAATCAAGCAGCACCTGCTCAGCAATAATCTGCTCACTGATAAGCATATGTATTCATCACAACCTTGGTTAGAATGTGGACAAAAGAACTGAATTCCAAAGGTAAGGGGAGAGTGGTACCCTTTGACATCAAGGCCACATTTGATGGTGAAGGTATCCAGGGGCTCTAACAAAGCCTGAGTCAACGGGCATCTAGAGGAAAACTCTCTGCTGGTTACAGACATGCCTGGCACATAGGAAAGTGGTGGTGGTGGTTGTGGTTGTTGGAAGACAGTCATTTCAGCCACAGGGCATCTCATGAGGAGTACCTCAAGGTAATGTTCTAGGACCAATCATTTTTCAGCTATTCATCAATGGTCTTCACTCCATTATGAGATAAGAAGTGGGATAAAAACCAAATGAACTGCAGCTGCTGTAAATCAAAAACAAATACAAAAGTTGCTGGAAAAGCTCAGCAGGTCTGGCAGCACCTGTGAAGAGAAATCAGAGTTAACTTTTCGGGCCCAACCTGCTGAGCTTTTTCAGCAACTTCTGTTTTTGTTTTAAGAAGTAGGAACAATTGCTGATGATCCCGCAGTGTTCAGCACCACTCACAACACCTCAGATACTGAAACAGCCCATGTCCAAATACAGCAAGACCTGGACAATATTTAGGCCTGCACTGTCAACTGGCAAGTAACATGCACATCACTCAACTGCCAAGCAATGACCATCTCCAACACAGGAGAATCAAACCATCATCCCAAACTGAATCATCCAATGTCCTTGAAAGTTACCATTGACCAGAAATTGAACTAGACTCACCATATAAATTCAGTGGCTACAAGAGCAGGTCAGAGGCTAGGAATACTGCAATGGGTAAGTCATCACTTGACTTCCTAAAGCCTGTCCACCATCTACAAGATACAAATAAGGAATGTGATGGAATATTTCCCACTTACCTGGATGAGTACAGCTCCAACAATACTCTAGAAGCTTGACACCTTCCAGAACAAAGCAGCCTACTTGACTGCTTGCAGATTTGGTGTTGATCACTGTCATTCCACCACCAATGCTCAGGAGCAGCATTAAATACAATCTACAAGGTGCAATGTAGAAATTTACCAAGCATCCTTAGACTGTGCCTTTCAAAACCGCAACCACTACCATCTAAAAGATCCAGGGCAAAGAATACATGGAAACAAAAACCACTTGAAAGTTCCCCTCCAAGCCAAAACATCCTGACTTGGAAATATACCACCACCTTCTCAACGGCAACTTGGAACAGGCAATAAATGCTGGCCCAGCCAACGATACCCGCATTCCATGAATGAATAAAACAAAATTTAGACTCTGCAAGGTATAAGACGATGTGTAGTCAGCTTTGTCAGTTAAGTATGGGGTCAGTTGAAAGTTACTCACGAATTAGAATATGTATTTAACAGTCTAACCTTTAGAATTATAACCATAGAATCCCTACAATGAGGCCCATTCGGCCCACTGAGTCCACACCAACACTCCAAACAGCATCCCACCCAAACCCATCACCCTACCCTATCTTTATAACCCCATATTTCCAAAAGCTAATCCACCTTACCTACACATTCCTGGACACTATGGGGAAATTTAGCACGGCCAATCCACCTAGCCTGCACATTTTGGACTGTGGGAGGAAACCGGAGCACTCAGAGCAAACCCACGCAAACACAGGGAGAATGAGCAAACTCCACACAGACAGTGTCTCCAGGGCAGAACCAGAGTAACTATTTACTTAAGTTCTTTGCAACACCCCAAATTCTCCAATTTAAATGAAGACTTTTGGAGGGCTCCAGGCATGGAGGAAATGCCCAGCAGAATATTCAACTTTTCAAGCAATTCCCTCAGAGACTGCTATGATGGGGATTCTGCAAAGTCCCTATGCGCAACTCCTATTTACACTGGAATAATGGCTGTCTGGCCATCAGAAAATCCAGGCCAAAAGCTCATGTTTGGAACTTGATTGCTTACATGTCTAACTTTTTCCTACTGGATAATGAGAAGTCACAGGTCGCCATGGACATTAGCGATAGAATAGTGGACTTGGGGAGGGCATTTAGAAAGGATGTAGACAGATACGTTGTAAGGTCTGCTGGTTAAAGTGCAACTAGGGCAAGAGAATGAGCTTCAATGTGCAAGGGAATGTACAACAGCATGGAGTTGTGGCAGCTATGCCATCTCATTGTTGCTGAGGGGCAATGTCACTTTACCAGTGCACATCTGGATTCATATTGGCTTTTAAAATATGGCACAAGCACAAGTGATGCCAGTCATTCAGTGAATATCTGCTGAGTGGCATGCTGTCCTGGAAATGACATGTAGTAAGTTGGGGGTAGAATCAGATAATAGAGATGCCACAAGAATGGTTTCAATAGTGAACAAGGTGAATTTGGCACACCAGGCCTCACAGCAAAAAATCCTCAATAAATATCTAATGAAACTAGCACTTAGTCAGACAAACTTAAGATTCAGCACACAGTAGCTAATGGGAAGGGTATGTCAATGAGCAAAGTCTATGCCGGAAATAGTATTAAAAAAGTAAAATTAAAGAATGCGCACGCTGCTGAAAAAGATCGATGAACTAAATGTCACAGATAGAGGTAAATAGTTTTGACCTAATCATCATTACAGACACAGAAGCCTGGATATTACACATTCCCGCTTTGTGCGTTTTCAGGGGTAGGGGAAGCACATGACAAAGTAACTAAGCAATACACCACCTACTTCCACACACACCCCTCAGCTCAACCAGCCCACCATATATAAATAGATAATTAAGGTTCAATTCAGTTCATTAACAAGTTGACTGACACTAATATTACCCTACTCAGACCATAACAGATTTTTTTAAAAAATGCAGGAAGGAGTGCACATCAAGGAAACATCCTCCCTGCAGAAGACTGTACAGTTCACATTACAGAAGAGGAAGTTCAGGAGGTCTTAAAGAATATAAAGGTGGATAAATCTCCAGGACCTGATCCAATGTAATCCAGAACATTGTGGGAAGTAAGGGAGGAAATTGTCACACCCCTTGCAGAAACATTTGCATCATCTGTAACTACAGGTGAGGTGCCTGATGACTGCAGGGTGGCTAATGCTTCATGGAATCCCGACAGAGTGGAAACTGGCCCTTCAGCCCAACAAGTCCACACCGACCGTCAGAGCATCCCACCCAGACTCATCCCCCTACAACCCACCTAATCTACACATTCCTGAACACTATGGGCAATTTATCATGGCCAATCCACCCAAGCCTGCACATGTTGTACCTTTGTTTAAGAAAGATTGTGAGGAGAAACCAGGGAACTACAGACTTGTGAGTCTGACTTTGGTTGTGGGTAAATTGTTGGAAATGATTATAAAAGATAGGATTTACAGACAGTTAGGGAGACAAAAATTGATTAGGGATAGTCAGCATGGTTTTGTGCTAAATTGTGTCTCGCAAACTTGATTAATTTTTTTTTGAGGAAGTTACCAAAAAGATGATGACGGCAGTACAATAGATGTTGTTTATTTGTATTTTAGTAAAGCCTTTGATAAGGTTCCATATGGCAGATTAATTGGTAAAGTTAAGACACATGGGGTTGAGGGTGAGCTCATCAATTGGATACATAATTAGCTGAATGGCAGGAGACAGAGAGTAATATTGGAGGGTTACTTCTCGGACTGGATGCCTGTGGCAAGCAGTGTTCCATAGGGATTGGTTCAGGGTTCTCTGTTGTTTGTCATTTACATAAATGATTTGAATGAGAACTTAGAAGGCACAGTTAGTAAGTTTGGAGACAACACCAAAATTGGTAGCATCGTGGACGGTGAAGAAGGTTTTCTAAGATTACACAGGGATCTTGATCAAATGGGTCAATAGTCTGAAAAATGGCAGATGGAGTTCAGTCTGGATAAATGAGAGGTATTGTATTTTGGTAAAACAAACAAGGGTAGGGTTATACAATTAATGGTAGGGCCTTGAGTAGTGTTGTAGAGCAAAGGGACCTAGGGCGGAGGCACATTTTTCTTTGAAGTTTTCGTCACGTATAGATAGGGTGGTTAAAGAGGCATTTGGCACGCTTGCTTTCCTTGCTCATTCCTTTGGGGAGTTGGAAAGCCATGTTGAGGTTGTACAGGATATTGGTATGGCCTCTTCTGGAATGCTGTGTCCAGTTCTGGTCTCCCAGTTATAGGAAGGATATTATCAAGCTGGAGAGGGTTCAGAAGAGATTTACCAAGATGTTGCTGGGAATGAAAAGTTTGAGTTATAAAGAAAGGCTGGGTAGGCTGGGACTTTTTTCACTGGAGCATAGGAGGTTGAGAGGCGACCTGATAGAACTCTATAAAATAACAAGAGGTATAGAAAGACTTAATGGTAGTTGTCTTTTCCCTAGGATGGGGGATTTCAAGACTAGGAAACACATTTTCAAGGTGAGACGAGAGAGATTTAAGAAAGACATGACAGGCAATTTTTTTTTTACACCGAAGGTGGTTTGCATATGGAATGAGCTTCCTGAGGAAGTGGTCGATGCGGGTACAATTACAATTACAAGGTTAAAAAGACATTTGGATGGAAACATAAATAGGAAATGTCTGGAGGGACGTGGGCCAGGAGCAGGTGGGACTACTTTAATTTGGGATTATGTTCGGCACGGACTGGTTGAATCAAAGGGTCTGTTTCCATGCTGTTTGACTCTAGCCTTTCCTTCCTTCCCTGGATACACTTTGAAACCTACCCCGCCACCACCTATCCATCCACTGAAGGTCTCCAAACCCTAACAGTCTACTGTCCTTTAAAGAGAGAACATTGAACATAGAACAATACATCGCAGGAATGGGCCCTTCGCCCCACGATGTTGTGCTGAACATGCTGCCAAATTGAACTGATCTCTCTGCTTGCCCTTGGTCCATATCCCTCCATTCCTTGCACATTCATGTGTTTATCTAAAAGCCCTTTAAACACCCCTACTGTATCTGGCTCCACCACCACCCTGGGCAGCATGTTCCAGACACCTACATTTCTTTGTGTAACAAACTTGCCCCTCTCACCTTAAATGCATGTCGCCTAGTATTAGACATTTCAACTCTGGGAAAAAGATTCTGACTGTCAACCTGTCTATGCATCTCATAATTTTATAGACTTCTATCAAGTCCCTCCTCAGCCTCTGTCACTCCAGAGAAAATAACCTGAGTTTTTTCTAGCCTCTCCTTATAGCTCATACCCTCTAATCCAGGCAACATCCTGGTAAACCTCTTCTGTACCCTCTCCAAAGCCTCCACACCTTTCCTGTAACGTGGCAAGTATAATTGAACGCAAAATTCTAAGTGCGGCCCAACCAAAGTTTTATAAAGTGACATGACATCTTGACTCTTATATTCAATTCCCCAACCAATAAAGCATGCCGTATGCCTTTTTTACCACCCTATCTACTTGCATGGCCACTCTGAGGAGCTGTGGCCTTGAACCTTAAGATCCTTCTGTGCGTCAATGCTGTTCAGGGTCTGTATACTTTTCCTTAACATTTGATCTCCCAAAGTGCAGCACCTCACATTTACGTGAAGTAAACTCCATCCTGCTACTTCTCTGCCCCATATTTGCAACTGATCAATATCCTGCTGTATCCTTCAACAACCTTCAACACAATCCACAACTCCACCGATCTTTGTATCATCTGCAAACTTACTAACCTACCCATCTACATTTTCATCCAAGTCATTTACATATATCACAAACAGCAGAGGTCCCACTACAGATCCCTGCAGAACACCACTAGTCATGGACCTCCAGCCAAAAAAAAAACACCCTTCCACCAGTACCCTCTGCCTTCTGTGGGCAAGCCAATTCTAAATCCAAAGGCCAAGTCACCATGGATCCCAAACATCTTAAACGTCCGGATGAGCCTACCACGAGGGACCTTGTCGAAAGTCTTACTAAAATCATGTAGACAACATCCCCTGCTCTACCCTCATCGATCACCTTCGCCACCTCCTCGAAAAATTCAATCAAGTTAGTAAGATATGACCTGCCCTACACAAAGCCATGCAGACTGTCCCTAACTAGGCCATGCTTTTCCAAATGCACATAAATCCTATCCCTAAGAATTCTCTCCAATAGCTTCCCAAACACCAATGTAAGAATTACTGGGTCTACAGTTTCCTAGATTATCCCCATTTCTCTTCTTGAACAGAGGAACAACATTAGCTACTCACCAGTCCTCCAAGACATCTCTAGTGGCTAACAAAGACACAAAGATCTTGGTCAAGGCCCCAGCAATCTCCTCTCTTGCCTCTCTCAAATAACTTGGTGTAGATCCCATCAGGTTCTGGGGACTTATCCAACTGAATGCTTTTCAAGAGACCCAACGCCTTACTTAACCTGAATCCACTGGACCTTCATCATGACACTGGTTGCAGTCCTGGCAGCACTTACTGTAGAGTTCTGGTACAACCCAGATGCTGGAGGTGCTAAGCAATTTGATTGACTGCAAGCTCCAAACGATGGATTTCTGTTCAGTCAGGGGCAGAAGTCCCATTCAGCATGAATTTAACATCCACAGCTCTCTATAGCTGCAGGACAGGCTTGGTTCAAGTCTGTCAATTGGCCACCTACCTTCCTTCAGGAGGGCATTGGTGATTTCCAAACCATCCACGTCCCTGTAAATCTCTGCCTATAATTACAAAGTTAGGGAAATAGATATTCTAGATTATATAATAGTTTGAAACGGTATTCAGACTGGAAAAGAAGAGAAAACCTGATCATGATCAATGAGACAAGAACAATAATTAAAAGAGATCGTGGCTCAGAAATCAGTAAGGACAATTAGTATGAGCAAAAATTGTTTAATAGGCTGATAGCATATCTTGAATTAGGCAGCAAACCACCAGCTTCCACCTTTCTCTTCAGAACTCGATCCTTTTCCAGAAGCCAGCTCGCTACGTTGGAAAATCCCAGCACCTTTTTTAAAAAATTAACCCAAAAACAAATCACCTGCATTCGTAACGAAATTAACAAAGTACAAACACCATCCACTAGGGGCAGTGCAACAGTAATGAACAGGAAGGGTAGGAAAAGACGGATGGGAGTACTTGAAAAGAAAAGATCAACTCTATTTAAAGAAACCTAACCATCAATTAAGTAAGTCACTCAACTAAATAATGAATACTGGCGACCAGACATATTGCAGCAAAAACAGAAAGAGAGGAACTAAATCAAAATGGCGTTGATGAGGAAGATAGTATAAACATGCCCCTGCACCACCCACCTATTCCTAAAACAGAACAGCTCCTTTATAAACAACACAGCCTACCGGGGCAACATCACAATAGTAAAAAGGAAACAAAAAAATTGGGAAACAAGGGAGGAAACTAAATCAAAATAGTGTTGGGAGAACATAACGCACTCCAAGAACCCCTTTTCTTTGAAAGGCACACCACCAAATTACCTAATTAATTAATTAAACAGGTTACAGATTACAAGCACTGCCCAACCCAGCTGGTCTACACGGTGGGTAGACCAAAGACCAAACCACCTGTTGACAAATCAAACAAGTAAATTATAAGCACTACCACTAGCAGCAATACAATAATAACATAAAGGAAAGGTGGGGAAAGAGGGCAGGTTTAAATCAAAGTTAAATTGGAAGGAAAAATAATGCAAATAATGCTCCAAAACCAATTCTTCTAATTAATCAACCTGTCTAGAAACTCTGGAATAGGTGGCATTTGAACCCAGACCTCCTAGCACAATCTCAATCATTACTCTGTTATACACCTTGACAGATTTCCCTTTCCATTGACATTAAAGAATACAATGAGCAACACAATCAAAAAACCACCAGTACTACACTAAGGTTTAATGATCCCCCACTATATCAAAGATGTCCTCAATATGCATTCCTGTAGACAACTGGCCTTACTAATAACAGTTTTGCATTCATTCAAACTTTTCTATTCAATCACCAATAAACCAGAAGCCATTTTCCAAATTGCAGTAATGGCAATTTGTCATTAGTGCATATTCCCTGTTTAAAGATGTAGAACAGTGGCAATTGAACTACTGTCCCTCAGTCAATCCACTCTATTGGCTCACGTTCCCAGAACTATTAATAATCTTGAATGTTCATCTTCTAACTGCATACAATTAGAAGATACAAGATACACAACAAAAATGAACAATAGACTTCAGAAAATAAAATTATGGCCATTTTGCAAAATCATAAAATGAACAAAGGAAGTTGATAATTTGGCAATTTCTTGTGTTCCAACTCTAGACACAGCAACTTTTTCACTTCTGAGGAAGGGTCACTGGACCCGAAACGTTAACTCTGTTTTTCCCTTCACAGATGCTGCCAGACCTGCTGAGCTTTTCCAGCAACTTTGTTTTTGTTCCTGATTTACAGCATCCGCAGTTCTTTTGGTTTTTACTTTTTCACTTCGTCAAATCATTGCTCAGAAGATATTAATATACACGAAACAGTGCTTTCGAAAAAAAGGAAATATTAAAATACAAAAGAAGAACAGAAAATGTGTGACACAAACAAAAATAGCAGCCCAATTAGAATGCTCTGAGCCTTTGTACTTAAGAACAAACAATGCTTTATGCTCATGTACTTGGAAAATCAGAAAGATGACTTTGACTTTATCGCAGATATTGGAATATTTGAATCATTTTAAAAAAATAGGCATCTGATAAGCAACAGCTATGATTAAGGTTTAGTAAAACATACTTTTTCATGCACTTGTTCACAAAGAGTGAGCAATGCTGCCAGTAGATTGAACAGCTTAAATATTATTGCTAAATTAATTTTCTGATTAGAAAGAAAATTAATATTAATGGTCCAGGAATTCCAATGGAAAACTAATTGTTGCACCAGCATAGACTGAATTTGTGCATTAGGATTTTACAGAAATCGCGACATAGTTGACTCCACAGGAACCGATTAGGATGTCGATATTTCCTTCAGACACCTGGCATCTGGAGCCCTCCAAAAAAGGTCCCCGATTCTGAGTTACAGTCAGAGATTTCAAAGAGTTCGGACTCACTTAAGCTTAATAGTTACACAATTCAGGTTAGAGGATTAAAACCTGCTGTGACTATTAAACCTCCACGCTCCAACTCACCAATAATCTCTTCAACTTCCTACTGCCCTGGGCCCAACACCCATGGACTGAACCATTCCCACACCCATCAGCCCCTGCCAGACCCAACATTCCACATCTCAACTCCTCACCAACTCCACCACGAGTCCTCAATCTTACTGCACCCCATCCAGACCGTAGGCAGTCACATCATCACTTTACTAACCTGAAGCACCGTCACCATCTGAACCCATCCCACTGGACCCGAAACTACTGCCTCAAACCTGATATTCCTCCCCTCAATCCCAATTTCTGAAACTACCCTAAGTACTCATCCATATACCTGACACCCTATATCCTCACGCACATGGCACTGCTCCCCATCAACTATATGTTTACCTACCCTCTACCTCCCCTCACCAATTATCCCTTCATCTGTACCTCTTAGCCACCTTCTACCCTGCATCCCAGGTCCCACCTGGCAACCTATTTTCCCACTACCCCAATCCACTTGCTACCTTATTGCTGCACTTAACTTCTTGTAACGCTTTCAAAGCGACTGCAAGACCTTCAAATCACAGGCTTCACTGCTTACTGCTGTCAAAAAGGGAGGGATAGCTTCTACACCAAACTCCTCAACTTTTGTTTTCGTGGAGTCCTGGATCTGACATAACTGCTTTGGAAGAGAAGGCTACTGGCCAGGAAATATATCGATAAATATTATCTAAAGGTAACTGACTTTTTTTGATTGATCAGAATTAGAAATTAGGGACTGAGGTCTCCAAAAATTTGGCCACTTCAGTTTCAGGGAATGTCACAGACCTGTACAGTAATACAGCATAGAAACAGGCTCTTCGCCCAACATGCCTATGCCAACCAACAAACTACACTAATTCAATTTACCTGCACTTGGTCTATAGCCTACTATGCTCAATTGTGACCGGAATCCTGTTACATACAACCTTCCACCAGAAACCTTTGTCTCCTATGTTCAAGCCAATTTAGCATCCACATTGCCAACGTGGCTTGGATCCTATGCACCCTTACCTTTTGGACCAGCCTTCCATGTGGGATATGTCAAAGGTCTCACTAAAGTCCACATACATCACATCAACTGCCGTAACCTCATATTTAGCCAACTTTTCAAAAAACAGAATTAAATCAGTCAGACAGAATCTGCCTCTGACAAATCCACGTTGATTATCCCTAATCAATCACTGCCTTTCCAACTGCTGATTAATCTTGTCTCTCAGAACTTTTTCCAATAATTTTCCTATGACTGACAGCAAACTAACTGATCTGTATTACCTGGTCTGCGCAATGACCTCCTTGAATAAAGGAACCACATTAGTTATCCTCCAGTCACTTAGCACTTCACCTTGTGGTCAGTCAACTATTAAAGAGTTCTTCCAGGGCCCCACCAATCTCCTCCCTTGCCTCCCATAGCTGCCTGGCACATATCTCATCAGACACTGGAATTTATGCAAATTTATGTCCACCAAAACATCTAATACCTCTTTCTTATTAATCTTAACACACTCCAGAACTTCACCATCCGAATTGAAATCTCTAGCCACATATCACAGAGGATTTCCATCTGTGATGCAGAGTGACTTTTCTCATGCAATTTTATGATGCCCATTTTAAGTGCTCACTGCACCTCCATGGCATTGCCCTCAAGTGCTTGTGCACTCAGCAGCAATAGAAGTGCTCACCTGCGCTAGGAACTTGCAACGATCATGCCTCAGGTGACATTTTTAAGCCTCTGACGCATGCAACTTCAAATGCTGTCAGCAAGGTTCTAAGTGGCTATTCGGGTCAATGCAATGTCTATTGTCTGTAGAAATGTACTGCAGTGCCACGAGAAGGTTAATGACCTTCTATGCTGCACAAGGATAGGTGCACCATGGTCTCTCTGCTATTTCACACTCACTTTAACTATGCCACTGCATCCACCTCTCACCAAGGCTCATGGCCCATCAATCTTAATACTGCACTCAGCATCATCCATCAATGACCCTCTCTAACCCAATGACCCAAATAACTACCCCTTCCTGATAACTGCACTTCCTACCCACTCACTCAAGGCCTAAAAGAGCAAGTCAAACAAAGGAATCCTACAGTGAGAAACTGACATCCTGACTCCCAATAGCCTAACCTCCATCTACAAGCCACAAGTCAGGATTATTCCCCCACTTGCTTGGACGAGTGATGCTCCAACAACACTCAAGAAGTTTGACACCATCCAGGACAAAGCAGCTCACTTGATGTGCAGCACTTTCCAAATATTCACTCCGTCCACCATCAACTCCCAGCAGCAGTAACATGTATCATCTGCAAGATCCACTGCAGAAATTCCCCAAGGCTCCTTAGACAGCAGCTTCCAAATCCAAAATCTCTACCAAATAGAAGGACAAGGGCAGCAATTACATGGGAATACTACCACCTGCAAATTCTTCACCAAGCTACTCACCATCTTGACTTGGAAATACATCACTGTTGTGGATCAAAATCCTGGAACTCTTTCCCTAATAGCGTTGTGGACCCCTCTACACCAAACGGACTGCCCAAGTTAAAGAAGGCAGCACACCACTATTTTCTCAATTGTGAGGATAGTTAATAAATGCTGGCCGAGCCAGCAACACTCACATCCCATGAGTGAATTAAAAAAAAAACACTTGCAACCTTTCCTCACTGATGATGGACCAGACCACTGACTGACAATAGTATTCTATGACAGATCCAAGGACTGCACCCCATTGGTACTCAGGCATGGCCATTTGGTTGAAGCACATGCAGTGTGTTTGTCAGCTGCTGCCATATGCTACAAGTGTGACACTGATGTAGCTCAATGTCACACAGCAACACGGTTACCCTTGTCTGCTTTTTTTTTTACTGGCAAACATGACAGAATGCCTCTTAAGAGGCAAGGAACGGCAGAGATGCTGTCAGCACTGAAGTGAGCATAAAGAGAGTGAGAACCAAGAAAGCAAGCAAAGACCCAGCGATGGATTCCTGCTTTGATATATGAAATGGGTGACAGCCTTGCGTGCAAAGCAGCCTGGAAGGAGAAGTGCCATGTCAGGTGTAATGAGCTCCAAAGTACCATACTGAAATGCTGAAGGAGGATCACTGGACTCAAACATGTTAACTCGGTTTTCTCTCCATAGATGCTTCCAGACCTGCCAAGTTTTTGCAGCAATTTGTTTTTGTTTGTTTCAGATCTCCAGCATCTACAGCTTTTTGTTTTATATTATTATGCTGAACTATATTGTACAAGATGTACTACAATGTACTACAGTGATGTGGTGACACTGATGCCTTACACCTGTGGCCACAGGATGCATGCAGTCATTGCATGCCACAAGCCACTGAGGAATGCTGGCTGAAACGCATGCTTGGAAAAATGCTTGAAAGCTACACCCACCAGGCTACTACTCTGACTTCCAAGTTGAGAACTGGTGTCCTCTACTTTCATAGAACCATCACAGAATCCTTACAGTGTGGAAGCAGGCCATTCAGCCCATCAAGTCCACACCAAAACTTGGAAGAGCATCCCACCCAGATCCACTCCCCTACCCTATCCCTGTAACCCCGCATTTCCCATAACTAACCTATCTAGCCTGCACATCTCTGGAAATTATGGGCCATTTAGCATGGGCAGTCCACCTAACCTGCACATCTTTGGACTGTGGGAGGAAACCAGAGCACCTGGAGGAAGAATGTCCGTGTGGAGTTTACAAAGACACCACCAGAAGGTGGAATCAAACCCACGTCCTGGCGCTGTGACGTAGCAGTGCTCACCACTGAGCCACTGCCTCAATGTACTTTCTCATTGGAATCTCAGAGAAGAGCAAACTGCATATAAACGAGGCAAGTTTAGATAATAATTTATTCAAATAGGTCCCTCACCACTCACCTGTGAGATTCTCATCTGGTGAATGAAGCCTTACTAGAAAATCAGACCTTTTTCCTCGATATCAAAAATCTCCTATTTTCATTCTCGTTGTCTTTTCCCAACTGTCTCACCATTGTCCACCTTGTTCAGAAGCTGGGAAGATTCAACTCAGTTTTCAATCAATCTGGCACTATTTCAAGCAGGAGAGTTTTTGCGAGCTCTTTTTTGTTAATAACATTAATTTGTTTGCTGGATGTGGCATTGTTGGCTTGGCTTTTATTGACACTCTGCTTGCCCACAAGATGGTGGCAGTGGTCTTTTTCATAAAATGTTGCAACTGTATGAAGGTGCTCCCACCATATTATTAGCTGGGAAGTACCGCAATGAATGGACAACTAGGTTCACCATGGAACTTAGGAGGCAATATTGTTTCCATTCACCTGTTGCCCTATTCTCTTTCGTGAAGGTTCAGGGTTTTGGTGATCCTGCTGAAGAGGTTTTGATGACTTGCTGCAAATCATCCGCAGATAGAATATCAATGGTAGAAAGAATGAATGCTTGATGTCATGAATTAAATGCTAATCAAGCGCACTGTTTTCACTTGATGGTGTCAAGCTTTTCAAATACATTTGCATTAATCCTCAAAAATAGAGATTTTAAACCTTACAGAACTAAAGTTCCACATCTGTAGATTAAAGTTTGTCTACTAAACAATACATAAATAATCAGAAAAACTGCTGTTACTGTTCATGAACATAATCTAATGCTTATTAGGCAATCCTTGGATTTAAAACTGTACTAGGCTTCATAAAATTTGTTTAAACATCAAAGCCTATCTTTAAGAAAAACACAAGAACTACATAATTTATATTCCACCTCCCCCTTCAAAGTTTCAAATAAAAGGAAACACACAAGTATAATGTTGTGCAAAGGTAAAGCGACTTCTTTAAAAAAAAATTTACAAATATTATCTTACTTATTGACTCAACAGTGTATAATTGCTGCCAAGATTATTTTACAGTGGTGAAAAAACAGACTCTACATATTCAAAATATATAAATATGGTCCAAGATGGTGGACCATTTCTGCAACTTAAAGTACAGTTAACAAGCACTACCCATGACAGGCAGTAAGAAAACAACAAAAAAAGTTACTCCATACTGAAGGTTAACTTAGATATCCTTCTTTTTTTTCTGTCTACCATATTTAGATTTCTAATAGAGAAAGTATTTGTATAAAATTGATTTACCAAAATTTCATGCTCCTGAATGACTTACAAATCTAACATCCAGAGAATTTTCTCAAGGATGTGAGAGAAAAGGTACTCTAAGATATCAGGACCTGCCTACAATCCCTGCATCAAAATCAAGTTCCAAATACATGTGCCAAGATGCATACGGCATTCATATTTGGACTGTTCAGGTCGCCAGCTACATCATATTTATTGGTCAAAAATATTGCAGGATAACTGGAAAGCCTGCACTTATATTTTAGGAAGATATATTGGAAATGTTTAGGAAGGAATATCAAAAAGGAAAAAAAAACTTGCATTTAAAAAAAAATCACATTGCAATCTAAAACAATATTAACTTTAAACATATTTTACATTGTACTAAACTCATTCTGCATCCTCAGCTTCAGAACAGAAAGACTAACATCTAAAAGTCATTGTTTTATGATGTGTGAATAATATGAATTCCCATTTAAAGTTTGGAAAAACTTCTTTAATATATAGGGCTTGAAGGGTCAGAGACAACAGACGCGTCACCACCTTGGTAATGTCAGCCTTGGAAATGATAGAACATAACTAAAATTTAGGAATAACTTAAGACAATTTCACTCTTTAGAAGTTGTAGCTAGGGGCTGTCCAATTATCTAAAAGGGTATATGAATGCCTTGATACACAAGCTGAGTTAGGGAAGACTTGTCCATCACTAAAAGAACATGTATTTGTGTCTTTGTGAAGAGACTTCGTATTTGTGGAGATACTTATCCATTTTAGGTCAACTTATCCCCAAACGTTTGCCTTGATGCCTATTCAATTATCCTTTTTTTGAAATAGCATTCACTGATGACAGATTTGGAGAAATTAAATAATATAAAGGGAATAAAAGAGCTACATTTCCTCAGACTTTCTGCTACTGTAACACCTTTAAAAGTGTGGCAGAAACCAAACTTATTCGAGAATTTTGTTCTCTCATAGGCTTGAGAATCTTTGAAACTCTCTTCTCCAAACAGCACTCTGTACAGCACTCTTCTTCAGAGAGTCCAAAGACGTGCAGGTTAGGTAGATTGGTCATGCCGCACTGCCCATGGTGTATTGAGATGTGCAGGCTAGTGGATTAGCCATGGGGAGATGCAAGGTCACAGGGATAGGGTAGGGAGATGGATCCGGATGGGATGCTCTTTGGAGGGTCATTGTGGACTCAATGGGCCAAATGACTTGTTTCGACACTGTGGAGATTCTATGGATTCACTGGAGGTGGGGATCATTGATTATTTTTAAAGCACAGAGAGATAGATTCTTGACTAACAAGGGAGGCAAAGGTTATTTAGGGTGGGGGTTGAAATGTGGAACTGAAGTCACAATCTGATCAGCCATGACTTTACTAAACAGCACAGCAGGCTTGACGAGCTGAATGGCCTATCCCTGTTCCTAGTTCATATGTTCTTCTCTGCTGAAGAAGGCATAACAATGCCTGACAGAAGTCTCCAACAAATGGAGGATTAGTATTCTGTTGCTCAAGCTTATTTTGGTTCATGGTGGAATGGTAGAATAGTTCTAATGTCACTGGATGACTATTCAAAAGGCCCAGCTTAATGCAACGGAGACATAAGTTAAAAATGCAATACAGCAGCTGGTAAAATTCGAATTCAGTTAATATTTCAAGAATACAAAACTGGTCTCAGTTATAATGACCATTAAAACTATCATCAATTGATGTAAGAATACACTTGATGCATTTATAACCCTCAGGGAAAGAAATCTGCCACCCTTACTTTGCCGAGCCTACATGTGGCTCCACATCCAGGCAACGTAACTGACTGTTAAATGCCCTCTGAATGGCCTAGCAAGCTAATAAATTTGAAGAGAATTAACATTGGATTTTCTGGCAACACCAAAATTCATCAAAGAATAAATAAAAATAAAATGACTATGTTAATGCAGCAATGTTATTTCAGCAAGCTAAATAATTTCTAAACTCGGAAATTCTTGATGAAATCACATTTAACGGAAAATATTCAGTGGAGTTAAATAAAGAGAAACAATATATGATGAATTCATTTTATTTTTAAAAATAATGTGTTTTCACCAGGACTATTACTCTTTGATTAAACAGAAATTTTAGAACTCTTTTTAGGGATTTACTCCATTATGGAAAAGAATGGAATTATTAGGGATAGTCAGAGAGGAGGATAACTTCTTCAAGGTAGGCATCCCCAGAAGAGGCTTCGCAGTGGGGTTGTAACTCACTCAGAGATAGTAAGAAATGTCGATGCTGGAGTCAGAGATAACATAGTGTGGAGCTGGAAGAGCTGAAGAAGGGTCCTGACCCAAAACATCAACCTTCCTGCTCCTCTGATGCTGCCTGGCCGAATGCGCTCCTCCAGCTCCACACTGTGTTATCTCTGACTCCAGCATCGGCAGCTCTTACTATCTCTTGGGGATAGTCAGCATGGCTTTATGTGAGAGACTACTTGTTTCACAAACCTGATTGAGTTTTTTAGAGGGAGTGATAAAGATTACTGATGAGGGTAGGGCAGTGGATGTTGCCGACATGGACTTTACTGTACCATTTGGCAAGGTCCCTCATGGTAGGTTAGTCCAGAAGATTGAGTTCCATGGGATTCACAGCAAGTTGGTGAGTTGGATACAAAACTGGCTTGGTCATAGAAGATAGAGGGCTGTTGTGGAGTGATGTTTTTCAGATAGGAAGTTTCTGATCGATGGTGTTCCACAAGGATCGGTGCTGGGACCTCTGTTGTTTGCAATATATATAAATTATCTGGATGAAAATGTAGGTGGTCTGATTAGTAACTTTGCAAACAACCCAAAAATTGGCGGTGTTCTAGATAGTGAGGTAGGTTATCAAAAGATACCGCAGGACATAAATCAGTTAGAAAGTTGGGCAGGATAATGACAGATGGAGTTGAATCCAGACAAGTGTGGGGTGATGCATCTTGGGAGGTTAAATGCAAGAGGAAGTATACAGTAAATGGCAGGACCGTTAGGAGCCCTGATATCCAAAGGGATCTTGAGTGCTAGTCCATAGCTCACTGAAAGTGGCAACACAAGCTGATAAGGCCGTTAGGAAGGCATACAGCATGCTCACCTTCATCAGTCAAGGCATTCAGTATAAAAGCTAGCAAGTCATGTTGCAGCTATATAAAATTTTTATTAGGCCAAATTTTGGAGTATTGTGTGCAGTTCAGGTCACCACACTATTGGAAGGATATGGAGGAATTGGAGAGGGTGCAAAACAGATTTACCAGAAGGTTGCCCAACTTGGAGTATCTTAGCTATAAGGAGAGGTTGGACAAACTTGGATTGTCTGCACTAAAGCATCAAAGGCTGACAGACAACCTGATGAAAGAAATTAAGAAATCATGAGAGGCATGGATAGGGTGTATAGACTTTTTCTGAGGGTAGAAATACTAGGGACCATAAGTTTAAGGAGAGAGGGGAGAAGTTTAAAGGGGATATGTGATGCAGGCTTTCGATGCTGAGGAAAGTGTCGCCAGGGAAGGTGGGAGAAGCTGATACAATAAGAGGCATTTGGACATACATGTGAACAGACAATGAATAGAGGGATACAGATTATGTGTAGGCAGATTTATTAAGAACAGCATCATTGTTGGCATGGACATAGTGGGCCGAAATGCCTGTTCCTGTGCCATATTGTTCTATGTTCTATTTTGGAACCCTGCAACAACAGACTAGAGCTGGCTGTGAGAAACACAATACATAGGATACCAGCAGTATCAAACAAAAGCAATAATCACTATAAATATATATTTCAAAGTTGGTTTATTTTAAAACATATTCAGAAAACAGCCAAGTGAAACAAAATTCAAATAAATTTAATGAACACACATTATTTCAACCACAAAACACCCACCCAAAAGATTCTTAAAATGCATATCACTTGTACAAACTCTGGGTCAGAGGTCAAGACACCCTGGCCAAAAAAAATCGCAATAGAACACTTAATTAGTGTCTGTTCTGAAGAGGGGTCACTGGACCCAAAACGTTAACTCTGTTTTTTCCTTCACAGATGCTGCCAGACCTGTTGAGCTTTTCCAGCAACTTTGTTTCTGTTCCTGATTCACAGCATGCGTGGTTCTTTTGGTTTTTTACTTAATTAAGTATTATGTTTTTCCATTCTGAGTTTTATATACAACATAGGAACAGATATCTGTGGGCTTTAAACAGCAGCTATGTGAACAGTATAATAAGATAAACACATTACAAAGCTCAAACAAAAGGCTAAAGTGAAGTTCCTTTCTGACCATTATTTCCCATAAAACAAGGTACTTTACCACAAGTTATGATGTCCATTCTGGAAAGAAATCAGTGCCAAATTCAAATATACTGACAGTATGAGTGAAAAGATTGCTCATGACAAGGTGCAATAGTAGTAAAGTGGTCAACATCAACACCATGTCTCTACAAAAATATATAATTTTTCCAAATAGAATGGAAGAAGAAATAACATGTATCTGTTTAAATTGAGCTAACAGCTCAAACAGGTGAGCAGATTTTCACTGAATATTTTTATGTCCACCTGTTAAATACAGCCACTAAATTATAAACTTCATGCCTGAGCTGCTGGTATAAAGGCGTTTTAAACCAGTTATTTGGCACTGGTCACTTCACCAATAATATAAACAACTTTAAACCAGTAATTTTTAATGTGGCACTGACAGCAAATGAAATCATCTCATGCAATTTTTTTCCCCTCAAGTTGTGGAAACAATGTAACTAACATATGAACATACAAATTAGGAACAGGATTAGACTCTTCAGCCCCTCTGTTAATGGCTTAACTGATTGTGGCCTCATGGAGTCACAGTCATACAGTATGGAAACAGACCCTTCGGTCCAATCAGTCCATGCCAAACATAATCCCAAACTAAACTAGTCCCACCTGCCTGCTCTTGGCTTATACCCCTCCAAACCTTTCCCATTTATGCACTTAGCCGAATGTCTTTTAAACATTGTAATTGCACACACATCCACCACTTTGTCAGGAAGTTCATTCCACACACGAACCACCCTCTGTGTAAAAAATTAGCTCATATCTTTTTTTAAATCTCTCTCCTCCCACCTTAAAAATGTGCCTCCAGTCTTGAAATTCCCCCATCCTAGGGAAAAGGCAATGACCATTAATTCTATCTATACCCCTCATTAATTTATAAACCTCTATAAGGTCGCCTCTCAACCTCCTACGCTCCAGTGAAATAAGTCCCAGCCTATCCAGCCTTTCTTTATAACTCAAACCTTCTATCCACGGTAACGTTCTGGTAAATCTCTTCTGAAACCTCTCCAACATCATAATATCCTTTCTGTCTCTATTTTGCTGCCTGCAGAATGAGAAAACATTCATCCTCATCTCCAAATTAAATAGCAGACCAATTCTTTTTAAAAGCTGCACTCTTAGTTCTGTCACTCCATCTCAGGATCATGCATGTATCAATAAAAGTAGTAAACTTTTCGTTGAAAGTTGCAAAACAGTAATAAAACATAAAACACATCAAGTGTAACAACAATTTATTTAATGCAATGCATTGGTATAGATGCAGTGCAACGTTTGGAAAAGGCCTGATCATGACAACAGGGTAGCATGCTGGGGCAGTGGTTAGCATTGCTGTCTCACAGCACCAGGGGCTCAGGTTCGATTCAACCCTCGGGCAACTGTCTGTGTGGAGTTTGCACATTCCCCCCATGTCTGTGTGGGTTATCTCCAGGTGCTCCGGTTTCTTCCCGCAGTCCTCAAATGTACAGGTTAGGTGGTTTAGCCATGCTAAATTGCCTATGGTTTCCAAGGATGTGCAGGTTAGGTGGATTAGCCATGGGAAATGCAGGGTTGCAGGGATAGATTAGTGGGTGCATCTGGGTGGGATGCTTTTCAAAGGGTCAATGTGAAGCCAATGGGCTGAATGGACTGCTCCCACACTGTAGTGGCTCTATGAGTCTGTGAACCTGCCAAAATCACTGACTGAGCAAAGATTCTACCCACAGATCACCCATAACACACAACATGAAATTGACTTCTCCCATCCAAGTCATTTTTTAAAGCAAACAACAGAAGCTCAATCTCAATTATTAGATTTAGATTAATTCTAGTCAGTTATTTCTCATCGTCAAAGCAATTTCCAGTCACAGAGGATACTACATTTAAAAATTTTGACAGAGGTTAGGCCATTGTAAGCACGTATTTAAATTGCAAGCATGGGAGTTTTGTTTTCTATATTAAGATGATCTGAATCACTATGCCTGACTGCTTGCAATACTCAGAAAGGTTCCAGATACTTGGAACAGAACATTATACGCTGGTCAGTAAATCATTATATTACACAGAATAATTAAATTCTTGGAATCAAAGTCTATCTACTACCGAGATAGCTAAAATACACAGGCAATCAAAATCGCTGGAAAGTCAAAACACCCAAAGCATTTTTCCCCTCATTTGCAGATTTGCACATCAAAATCTGTTTGATTTACTTGTTTTCTATCAACCTGTTCAAAGGTGCTATTATACACCTCTGGAGTTGATAGGACATGAGCAGCTACAGCCTCTTGAGTCACAAAAAAAAACTCTACCACTGTGCCACAACAGCCCCATAATACATTTGATTTAAAAAGCAGGCTATGTTCAAAGTAGTACACAATAATCAAATGTCATCACGAGGCAAATCAAGCGACATGACTAAAAATAAGTACTTTGTATTATTCCACTCCTTTTCAAAATTTCTGTCATCCACCATTTTTCTCAATAAGGCTTGACTTCTCTGTTACTGCAAACACCCGCACCATCTCAATCACTCGCCGCATTTTGAAGTCCTTCAGCGTGTTAACACTTCCCACATCTTTCTTGCAACTGCATTGTTGAATCTCTTCGATCAAATTTCAACTCTACAACAATGCTGGAACAGTCCTAATCAGTCACTAATAGCATCTGTGACAATACTGTATCAGAGATAAAAGGTACTGCAGATGCTGGAGAATCCGAGATAACAAGCATGGGGCTGGATGAACACAGCAGGTCAAGCAGCATCATAG